>JAOWAR010199395.1:0-47761 GCA_028571005.1 Clathrina lutea | reverse complement strand
ATCCACCCACCACTCTATATTAGCTTTGGGTCAGCAATGGCCTGAAACGGAGTGTCAACCTTCGGCTTTGTTTTCGGTTTCTGCAATGTCGATTCGCTTGACTGGCCTGGGAAAATTTCCTTTCAAGCATTTCTTCTTTTCGCATATGCTTGACCAAACGCTTGAGGAAGCGAGGGGTGACCTTTTCTCCGTTCTTTTTTTTGTTGCAGTTCAGCTCGCTACTGTGGCATTGAGGCCGACAATTTTCTTCGTACCTGGGGCCATCGATCCAGGATAAACCCTCTCCCTTTCTTAATGAGTTAAGGACTGCCCAATCTACCCGGGGGTAGTCCCGATCTCTCCGAACAGAGGACAATAAAGTAATGAGTGAGCGAATGTTCAATGGTTTGAAAGGTTTGCAAAGCTGAACAATCTGACTTGATGGTATCAAGTCAGATTGCCTTCTTATCTTTCGGAATGTCGTGCCTCAGTAACGCGTTTCTCCAGCAAATAACAAGTGCTTTTTGTAAGAAGGGGAAAAAGAGAAAAGGGAGACCAGGGCAGATTAATTTGTGGACTTTGACAGCTCGGCGATTGAGGTCTAGGCAGTGGATAGGGGCAGAGGCGCGAACGGGGGTGCGAACCTTGGAGGACACGGTGTGTATGTAGATCGGTGCCGCGCCGGGCGCCCACCCTATCAACAATTCTTTTGTTCATTATTTTTTTTAGTTAAACACGGGGGTGGGATGGGGTTGCGTTCCCGCGACCCCCTCCTTAGATTCACCGTTGCAGACCACAACGGGCCGCCGCTGCATTGGACAAAATTATGGTCTTCTACCTGGTACTCACCCTGAAGTCATCGCAGAAAAAGAGAAAAAAAATCTTGATTGATTCTCGGTGGACACATGGTTGAAATTTCCAAATGGGGCACTTTGCCCCTTCCATCCGCCACTGACAAGCACGGGCGTGTGATGAAACCAGCGAAACCAGGCCTCACACGTACAGGTAGGCCTACGCCAGCTACCAGAGCAACAGTAACCGTACCGGCACGCCTGCATGAACTTGCAGAACTTAACAGTGCCGTTCACATTCGTTTACGTAGATCTACGCGCGTATGTCTACGCCAACCGGATCGCAGCACGTTGCGGACAAGAGGAGAAAATGGAAATGAAGGGGAGGATAATGTGGAAGTATAAGCAAAACCGAAGTAGCCAAAATGGAAGCTGGAAAGAAGTGGAGGTCGCAAAAGTGGCCACTGGATATGAAAAGGCCAAAGTCGCCAAATGGAACTTTCTGATCGCATTTTGTGAGTAGGTGACGGGATATTTCGAGCCCTAGGGTTGGCGACCTAGGCGGTGCAAGTCTTCACCGCTAGTTCTGTCCGTTCCACTGCTTGCTATGCCTGTACTACTACTTGACTCCACGCCAGGCAATGTGTTGTCTAAAAGGCTCCTCTTCAGGGGAAGGGATAGTATCGATTTCTGGTTCAGTCAAAAGCTATTGATCGATTCCTTGATGGAATCCAGCTCATCAATGAGATGGAATGGAATCCAGCTCATCAATGAGGTGGAGGGCAGTGGGATAGGCCATTTCGTAGGCCAAGGAGGAAAGAAAGGTTTGGCACTGTATTTTGAAAACTCCGACACTGCAGCACTTTGAACAGTAACCTTTCTGGGACTCTATGATCTTTCCCTGGCTCTCCGCATACTGAGAATTACCAGCACGTGTAGCACCTTAGTGATTGGAAATTGAGGCCAAGACAAGCTCTTCGTGACATCGTTCGAAAATGAGTGCTGGCTCATAAAGGGGTTTGCGGGTATCTTCTCCAACTCCCTATCACTTCTCTTTTTCTCCCTTCCTCCATCCTCTATCTTTCCCACACTCTCTCTCTCACTTGTTGCGAGAAAATTTAACTTCCGTACACGTCCACACAACCAGCTTGTGTGAGTGAAGCTTCCATGCTGTGGTCAAAGGGGCCATTAGTTAAGGAAGCAAGCCAGTGATTTTATCTTTTCTTCTCCTGGGTACGTCAGGTTGCGCAACTTGGGGGCAATTTTTCATGCAGGCACAGGTGTCTTGAAGGGCTTCTTCTGTCAGCTTTTGTACATCCGTCGTTCCCAAAGACCAAAATGCAACATGTGAGAGACTGGCTGGTGTGTAGCTGTGTTTTGACCAAACTAATGCCAAGAGTGAATGAAGTGCCTCTAAGCATGTGTGCCGCTAGGAGCCCAGTTTGAGAATCGTGTGAGTAGGAAAATATCGGCGTGTTCCAGGTGAAGTTCACTGATGACAATCAGGTGTCGTATAGTGGTTTCCTTTTCAGTCAAGGGTAATGAACTCTAATACATTTCCAGACACTTCTGAGAACCATGTTGATGTCATCCCTGATCAATTGGAAAGAACAAAGTCTCTCCCTGTCGTTCTTTCTCTCGGTCTGTGTGTGTGTGTCTCTCTCTCTCCCTCTCTCCCTCTTGTATCCAGGCGGTCTTCAGTGCAGTTTCAGATACTTTTTTGAAGGAGTGTAATTTCATGAGCCTTTGAAGACAATTTTGACTGTTTTGGGTTGGCTTTGTTTCAGAATCTGGCTACTCATTCTGCGGTTCAAGAAAATGGAAACTGCAACCATATGCGTCTTCCTTCAGCCACGCGAAAGTGAGCTGTGTTGAAGATGGTGCCCACCTAGCTGTTTATCTACACACTTCAGCGTGGCGGTGCTTGGCGGAGCAGCTGAATAGGCATGGTCTGCCACCGTTCACACCGGTCTGGGCTGGTGTTATAGTCAAGCGTGGCTGGAAGGACTTCTATTGGTCTGGTATGCGCCTGTCTGGCCAACATCGGTACGAAAAACATTTCCGTAACCAAGTTAGTCTGAGCAGACAAAGCCCCTATGAAAGAGCCGGCTATGTCAGGCTAGACAGAGGAAAGAAAGAGCTACAGATGGTCTCCCTTATCGACGATTTTGAACTTTTTGCTATGCGGACGCGAGCCGGACAGTCTTCTACGGCATCGAAAGCAATGCGGTGCGCTCACAGCTACGCTTCCTCTACCGAAATGAAGGCCTCGGAGAAGGATTTCAGGAGGTACTCATCCCCGGGGTGTCGCTATCGACTGGAAAGTTTCGTCACCTGTCCTTGGTGCTCTACTGGCCCACCTTGGCAGTGTACGTTGACGGTGTTCTGCAGAGCAAACACTCTTTGTCCACCTTAGGGCGTTTGGAAGATCGGGACCACTCAACGAATCGCCTGAACGTGGGAAGTCGGCCTGGAGTGTCTAGCTCGGAATACTCTGGTAGGTAGTAATGTAGTAGGCCCTGCCACCCATCCATTTCCCTTAAGGAACCACGTTCCCATAATTGGTCACTATATGTGGTCATGGTAGTTCAAGAAGATTCCAGTTTTGGGCAGCTTCGGGTAATTGACTCAGCAGGTAATGGCTACCTGGGGTAATGAACTGGTAAGGCTCTACTGAAGGCTATTCTGACCCCTCTGGAAATGACACTTCTGGTTGTGCTAAGCTTCACTAAACTTGGTAAAATATTAATCCACAACTTCAAAGCTCACCACTGCCATTAGTCATGTGATTCACTATTGCTAAGCAACGATATAGTGGAAAATTCAAACATTGCTTTTTTTTGGAGGAGAAGGTAGGACAACTTTGTCTGACGGCAAATTGCTTTGACTCATGGATAAAACAAACATAGACAAACAACTTTGCATGTGGGATCATGCAATATTCGTTTTCTTACCGAGATATTTGCAGATTCATCGAAAATCACGAAAACTCCTATTGTGGACAGTCTGGGCCGAAATTTACTGATTTGACACATCAAGGTCTTCATTCTACCGCAAAGAGTGTGCCCTGAAAGTTTCTTGGCAATCTTGAATACCTTGTGCTACCTTCTCTTATTTTAAAAATTGACAAACACCAAACTGGCGCCGAAAACTGCCAGCCAAAAGCTCGCCTTGTCAATCGAGCGCCACCATCGATCAGAACGGGGTCCCCTGGCAACAACATTGCGGCCACAGACCGCCGGTAAACTACTTTCCAAGTCACAAAACCAGGGAAGTTTGGTGGCAAGTCATGCTTTTGGGGGTCCACCAGGGATGTGAGATGTGACCCGATTACCCCAGTATCGATGTCGAGCACCACTTCCATTTGGCAAGTTGTTATGTGGATGTGTATGAAAATGACTTGACCATGGACACGCACACGCCCTGTGAATGGTGCATAAAACAAGCACCCTGTGAATGGTGCATAAAAGGCAAGAAGAAGACATACAAGAAAACACAACTTGGCAGCAATTGCCAGCGCGTGCACGCGAGGCTATTGCATGTCTCTGGGCATTTTTGTCACAATGCCCAGTTTTTCCCAGAAATGATTTTTGAACAAAAAAGGGGGAACTTTAACCTTTTATATCTCAACCATTTCACAAGCGATCGACTTGAAACCAAAAATCCCACAACATAGACCCGAATAGCTTTCCTTTGAACAGACTTGAGCAAGATTGGAGAGGGCAAATTTATCCTCCAGTAGAACCTTGACAAGGAATAAACTAAAGATAGAAATAAATTTCAGAGAAAGTGAAGATGAAAATTCAAAGAATGAAAAGGAGAAGAAGCATCAGCAAAAGCGGAAAATAAACGGCCGCTCACCCTGCATCCTGACCTGCACTCGAACCATGGTTCCCAGCAAATGCGGTGCTATACCGACTGAGCCATGAGGACCAGTCCATTCAGTAGTCATGCAGTTTGAGCAGCGCTACCTCCCACCATGCATCTCGTCCCACGTCAGGGCGAGTGGTCGTTTTTTTCCGCTCTCTTCCCTTTTCATTCTTTGAAAATATATATTTTCATTTTATACCTTGACCAATTCAAGCTCACAAGCTCACAACATGCAGTTCTAGTTGCGCACTGGTATGCATGCTTGTAGCTAGGCGACACATCTCGAGAAATTTAAGGTGGGACATATACACAACCTGAGCTTGTGACCATCAATTGCAGTGTAGATATCTGTGTGACCTCACATGTCGCTGTTTAAATGTGAATCAATGAAAAAAAAAAAGAGCAAGGGAAAAAAGAAGAAAACTTGGAAGTTTAACTGAATGTTGAAGTCCAAAATCCGCCACAGTTATAGACAAAGGAGGAAGAGAAACGGAAGACTTTCTTCAAGTAATCCCCAAGCTGTTTCTGTGATGGGTTGACTTTTGCCAAAACTGCCTTCGGAAAGAAGAGATGTGACCGCATGGAGGAAATAAATTAATCGAAGAAAATTTAATGAAGCTCGTACTCCGTGCCGAGCCCGGGACTCGAACCCAGGCGCCAAATTGCCTTGCAGACAAGGGTCGCCTTATTATCTGCTACACCATCACGTAGACTCATCGACTTTGTCTCTGCCAGGCACCTTCGCCTCTGTCTTATCAAGTCAAACCAAATAGCTTCTTGTCCCAAGAGTAACTATTATGCCATCTCCGACTGGCTGGTCACTGGTCGGCAGTGTGTCTGCAATGGTCACACTGCAACACTGAGGATGACGTGATGGTGTAGTGGATAGTAAGGTGACTCTTGTCTGCTAGGCAATTTGGTGCCGCAGGTTCGAGTCCCAGTCTCAACACAGAGTATGAGCTTCATTAAATTTTCTTTGATTAAAATTGCCTTTGTTTGTACACATGATAATTCTTGGCACGACACAGTACATGTGTCTGGCAGTAAGGTGAAGATGTGTTTTTGTTCCAGGAAAATGATTCTGTTTGATTTCGACCAGCTTTGGGAGATGGCTCTTTATAGAAATGTGGCTGCTAGATTTAATCATAGCAGGTCTGAGAATCATTAGGAGGAGTTGACTCGAAATTCACGTGATGGAAGACACCATTCTGTGGATGTCACAGCACATGTCATGTCCTGTTTTTTCTTTTGTGAAATGCATTCCCTTCCTGAAAGCTGCTTCTCCCTCCTGCATTTCTCCCTTCTCCTCCTCTTTCTCATCCTCCTCCTCCCCTCTCGCCCCTGATGTCTTCCTTCCTGCAGGCAAGCTTCACTCCGTCCAGCTGTACAGTCAAGCCCTCACAAATTTTGACATTCAAACTCTTGCTGGACTCTCTCCATCTTCGATCCATCTCTCTCCACTCTGTCGCTGCCCATCCTCACACCCAGTCATGTCTGGGTCCACCCTGGAGCTGTGCAAGAATCTGGATGATACAGGATCTGTGGCGCGCATCAACTCAGATGCTAGTCCTGCTGGCTTCGTGAATGATGTCGACAACTCGACAGAATGGCTGTCAAGTGTTGGTGTAGAAATGGTCAACCTCACTATGGACCTGAGCGGCCTGCGAGAAGTGCTCTTTGTCCGAATTTCTTTCACATCTCGCCGGCCAAAGGCCATGGTGATGGAGTCATCTCAGGATAATCAGACGTGGTCTGCTCTGCAATACTTTGCTGACGATTGCACCGTTGAGTTCAACATGGTGGCTGATGCAGCTCTTGCAAGGAGCAATGATGTTGGCTGCACTGAAAAGTATTCGATGCCTTCATCCGGTGTTGTAATCTTCAATGCCCTTGATACCAGTGTACGACCAAATGTGGCCAATTACAACAATAATAACAGCGCTCTGCTTGACTTTGTCTCTGCCAGGCACCTTCGCCTCCGTCTTCTCAAATCAAATAGAATAGCTTCTTATCCTGAGAGTAACTATTATGCCATCTCCGACTGGCTGGTCACTGGTCGGCAGTGTGTCTGCAATGGTCACTCTGCAACATGTGTAGGCTCATCCTGTGTATGTCAGCACAACACGGCTGGGTCACAGTGTCGGTCGTGCCTCCCCCTGTACAACGACCGCCCCTGGCAGGCTGGTACAGCTCAGGCAGCTAACCCCTGCCGTGCATGTAATTGCAACAACCACGCCGATGCTTGTGTACATAACGCAACGTTTGGCAGTGTGTGTATTAACTGCCGTCATAACACGTCGGGGCAGAACTGTCAAATTTGCCAAGCATTCACCTACCACCCACCCTCTGTGCCACTGAACACCTCCAATGCATGCCAGTCCTGCAACTGCACACCGGCTGGCATAACAGACAATGGTGACTGTCGTCGTGGTGACCTACAGACCGGTGACTCAGGCCAATGCCGATGCAAGAACAATGTGCAAAGTCGTCGCTGCAACAGCTGTGCTTCCGGCTACTTCAACCTTTCCACCTCCAATCCAGACGGCTGCAATGCGTGCAACTGCAACACAACAGGGACGACAGGTGGCTCCGCAGAATGCAGTGCTGTCTTGGGACAGTGCACATGCAAAGCCAACGTGACTGGTTTAAAGTGTGACCGTTGCCTGGACGGACATTTTGGTCTCTCTAACCCAGCTGGTTGTCAACCATGCCACAGCCAATGCTCATCCGAAGGATGCACTGCAGCTGGGCCGAACGGGTGTGCGGTAAGGTCCGGGAATGAGGGCATTGATTAATGTTGCATTGATTGCTTACCTCTCCGTGTTCATCCATGCATGTCAATAAACCTCAAAGAGAACTATGCGAGCATCAGCGTGATAGTAGCGTACACAACCTATCTGATATGTGCACTGTGGGTAGTTGTCTTTTCAGAAGGCTCTCGTGATGTGCGTTTTTCGAATGTGTGCGTGGGTGTGTGTCTTGTGCGGATGTGTGTGTCGGTTTATCCTGTGTGGCTGGGACATCTGCCTGCACCTGAAGACGTATTTCTTTCAGTTTGGGAGGTATGCATGGGTATTTCTTTGTGGCTGGTCTGATTGGCCGGCTCAGTGTCTGCACGTTCTGACTCTGTCACTGTTGTCTCTTTTTTCTGGTTTTACAGAGCTGTCGAAACTTCAAAGATGGCACAGCGTGTGTTTCCAGCTGTCCTGCGGACAAGTATGCGGACAGTTCAAGCAGCTGTGTTCCCTGCAGTGGGTCCTGCCTCAGCCTTGCATCCCTTCCAAGAAAATCTCTGCAGGAGCCAGTCAGAGTAAACACCCTTCTTGCAGTCGTTGGCGTGTCAGACAAACGACTATCCTCTCGACCCTTGACTTTCTCACTGTCCGGGTCCAACTCAGCCGATCTGTCAATAAACTCATCCGGAGCCATTACTGTCCAACGAGAGCTTGATCGCGAACGAGTTGGCTTTTACGACATCATCATCACGGTTCGGGACGGAGGGAACCCAGTTGTGAGTGAGTCAGCATCTACCCGCTTCATTCTCATCCTACAAGACATCAATGACAATCCGCCCCTCTTCTCCCCCGCTATCATCAACGCAGCTGTTATGGAAAACGGTGTAGCCTCACTCTCTGTTTCCATGGTGACAGCTACAGATAGAGATGATGGACTGAATCGCATCTTGGCCTATTCAATCACCGGAGGAAACATTGACAACAGGTTCAGCATCAACTCTGTAACAGGGTTGATATCAACCTTGTCAAGTTTGGATCGTGAAGCAAGAGCATCATACCGTTTGGCTGTGGAGGCGCGTGATTATGGCATCCCATCTCTGACAGGCACAGCGACCGTGCAGGTCATCGTCACGGACCAGAACGACAATTCTCCAGTGTTTGAAGCAGTCCCGCTGCTGACTGTAGCAGAAGATCAGCCGCTAGGCGTCGGACTGTTGACACTGAACTCGACAGACGCTGACTCGACTGGCGTCAACAGTGACGTTTCCTACCGAATTCTCTCTGGTGACGTTGACACCGTCTTCAGCCTAAATGGCAAGACTGGTGTACTCAGCCTCTCCGCACCCCTGGATTATGAAAGGCGAAAATCGTATAATTTGTCTTTGCTAGCGTCGGACAGTGGAGTTCCTGTTCAGACTGCTACAACGTCGCTCTTTCTTCAAGTGACAGACGTGAATGACAATGCCCCAGTGTTCGCCAACACTGCACTGAGTACAAACCTCTCCGAGAAAGCTGCCACATCTGATCCTGTTCTCACCCTTTTGGCGACTGACGCTGACTCAGGTAGCAACGGAGCTGTTGGATACAAGCTGTCCGGGGATGGCAGCGGAGACTTCTCTGTCTCACCACGAGGCGTTGTGTCCCTTTCAGCTCAGCTAGATCGGGAAGCACGTAGTGAGTATCGTTTGACAGTCACAGCAACTGACCAAGGAACACCTACCATGTCAGCTAGCGCAATCTTAGTTATTTATGTCACTGATGTCAACGACAATGCTCCCCTGTTTACTGCCAGCAGTTACAATGTGACAGTTCCTGAAGACCAAAGTCTTGCCACTGAGCTCTTGACCGTATCAGCAGCTGACAAAGATATTGGTCTCAACAGCCATGTCAGTTATGCCATCGTTGGTGGAAATGAGGAGAAGACCTTCGATATCAGATCAACTTCAGGACAGGTGATTCTGATAAAATCACTGGATTTTGAATCTCGTGAGAGCTTCACTCTCAATGTGACTGCCAGCGATGGTCTACTTACAACGTGGGTGAGCGTGAAGATCATGGTGCAAGATGTTAACGACAACAGTCCAGCCTTTTCAGCAAATCCCTACACAGCTACATTCTTAGAGAACACCGCAGTTCCTCGCTTTGTTGTCATGGTGAGAGCATCAGACGCTGACAGTGGAGCTAATGCTGTTGTACGGTATTCCATCCTCAGTGGAAATGAAGCAAACCTCTTCCAACTGGATGCTACTTCTGGAAACCTGACCTTGACAAAATCTTTGGATTTTGAGAAAGTCTCCCAGTACCAGCTCAATATCACAGCTGCCAACCCCCTTGCTTTAATTAATCAAGTAAATTTCACCTCAGTCATTGTATCTGTTCGAGACGTCAACGACAACCGCCCACTTTTCACAGCGCCTCAGGGTGGCTATGTTACAACTGTCTCAGAAGACGTTGCCCTGACAACCACCATACTTGCGTTGTCGGCCACAGATGCAGACTCTGGCTCAAATGCTGTCGTGACATACCGCCTGTCACAAGGTAACGTGGATCAGTCATTTAAAGTCGGCCTGACTTCAGGGGCTCTCACTGTGGCTAAAAGTCTGGATCGTGAGACAACATCCACATATGTCCTGCTTATCATAGCGCAAGATGGCGGTCATCCCTCCCTCTCCTCAAGTGTGTCTGTACATGTCAATGTGGCTGATGTGAACGATAACACGCCAACTTTCAACGAAAGTACATACTTGGGTAGTGTCCTGGAGAATGAGCCGCAAGGGACTGCCATCAGCACTGGTCTCCATGCTGTAGACCGGGACGCAGGAAGCAATGGAACAGTCCGCTATGTTCTCCTAACTCCAACTCAGCTCTTCAAAGTTGACCGATTGACTGGTGCTTTGTCAACCAGCCAGTCTCTTGACAGAGAAGTAGAAGCAAGCTACCGCCTTGCAGTTGCTGCCAGAGACGAAGGTCGGCCGTCTCTCTCATCAACAGCCTTCATCAACATCACTGTGAAGGACAGGAACGACAACCCTCCCCAAGTGCAACTTAGTACAAGAAGTGTGACGTTCACGGAAGGCTCAAATGGAGTCTTTGTTTACAGGCAACTGACAGTGACCGAGCTGGACACTGTCTCCATTCTGTCTGCTGTCATTTCTATCAACTTAGCATCAACCAGCTCGCTCTCGACATTTGCAGATCGGCTTTCAGCAAGTGACTTGCCAAGCACCATACAACAGACATCTCTCAACCAAGGTCGAACACTCAATTTGTCAGGAGCAGCTTCTGCAGCAGCCTACACCCAAGCGTTGCGGTCTGTTCGTTTTGTGAATCATAATTCAGAACCATCAGCGACAACACGTCAAGTTGACCTAGTCATTTCCGACGGCTTGTCTGGCAACGCTCTGCCGGTTCAGGTTGTCATTCAACTTGTAAACGACAACCCTCCTGTGGTTGATCTGGACAGCTCCGTGAGTACATCAGTAAACTTTCAGACGAGTTTCACAGAAGGTGGTTCTGCTATTCTCGTGACTTCACCATCCCTCTCTATCAAAGATGCAGACTCCGGTGCTGTCAACCTTTCAAGTGTTGTTGTGCGTTTGACCAACTCAGTGGATGGCAGTTCAGAGCGCCTGTCTTACACGTCAACGCCCCCTCTGCAAGTAACTAGTTCAAGGACAGAAATTTCCGCAACTGGTCCAGCTTCATTCGCAACGTTTCAAGCTTTTCTCAAGACAATTCGCTATGGCAACACAGCTGAAGAGCCGACATCATTCCCGGTTCGAAGGGTGCAGTTTATCGCCAACGATGGCATGTGGAACAGCACTCCTACCAATACCACAATCATGATCTCGTTGAAAAATGACGCACCTCGTCTTCAACTCAGTAGCGGCGGAGACTACCTCATTCGATATAGAGAAGGAGCAGGCAACGCGCTCCTCAGCACATCTGGTTTCAGCTTGTCAGATACGGACAACACATCATTGAGCTCAGCTATAGTGGCCCTATCGGGGGCCAACGACAGCAGTCTGGAGAGGCTGGTCTTCTCTGTGACAGGAACACAGATCAAAGCTGCCATCCAGGGCAATACTATTACTCTAGCTGGCCCAGGCACACTTTCAAACTTCTCCACAGTTCTGCAGTCCTTTGCATATCGCCACGATGGTCAAAACCCAACAGCTGGCCAGCGTGTAGTGTCATTTGTTGTTAGTGACGGACTTGCATCGAGCAACATTGCGACCGCTTATGTTGACATCAACTTAGTCAATGATCCACCTCTGCTGGATTTGGACAAAGTAGCAACAGGAATGAACTCTTCAGCTGTTTTCACAGAAGGTGATCTGGCTGTAGCTTTGACAGGACAGGTTAGCATTCTTGACGCAGATCACACTTCCTTGGTGTCAGCAAGTCTCACACTGCTTGGTCGTCCTGATCGCTCCCAAGAGGGTATCCAGGTCTCCCTGTTTGTACCAGGTGTCTCAGTTACACAGACAGGCTCTCTAATAGAACTCAAAGGTGTCACAGCACTTGCAAGTTATGTTGCACTTCTGAACAATGTTTCTTATTACAACAATCAGCTGGAGCCAACTTCTGGAGTTCGTAGTATTCGGGTTACCGTCAACGATAGTGTATCCGTCAGTAACAGTGCTTATGCCTTGGTGGTGGTTGTGTCAGTCAACGACCCACCAAACCTGACGATATCTTCTGCTCAACCATTCAGCGTGTCATTCACAGAGCAAAGCGCTGCTGTGGCTCTAACACAGTCTGTGGCAATAAGAGACAGTGATAACAGCACACTGGTACAGTGTCGAGCTGTCCTCTCAGGAGTTTCTGATGGAGACAGCAATGAGGTGCTCACCTACACCCTGCCACAGGGTATATCATTGACAAGTCGCACCATCTTAGGCGACGCAATCACCTACATCTTCACAGCCTCTCCTCCAAAATCTCTACAGGCGTTTGCACAACTGATCACTAGTCTTGGCTATCGTAACCTAGCGACAGAACCGTCTGCAGCATCGCCAAGGACAGTTAAGGTGGCGGTGTTTGATGATGTTGACTATAGCAAGGACGCAGAGACTCAGATATCTATCGTATTGCTTAATGACAACTCTCCACGATTTGCCCAAAGTTTGTACCTGGAGTCAGTGAAGGAGAATACGGCAATCGGCAGTACAGTGGCTGTCGTCACAGCGACTGACGCAGACTCTTCAAGCGGGCTGTATGCTTCAGACGGGATCATTCGCTACTCAGAGACAGGAGGTGACTTCCTTCGATTGTTTTCAGTCAACACAACAACAGGTGCCATTATTGTCTCAGCCTCAGTTGACCGCGAAAGTGTTGTTGGTGCTCAAAGACTCACTATAAAGGCCAGCAATGCCCTGTCTTCCACTCCGCGGTCAACAACCACAACTGTCCAGATCACTGTCATAGACGAAAATGACAATTCTCCTGTCTTCTCTCCTCCAACACGTTTCAACGTCACTGAGAACACTCCAGTTTTCACCATCTTCGGTCGATTATCAGTCTCTGACCGGGACTCAGGCACCAATGCAGAAGTTCGTTTCCAGCTGTTTGCCACACAACCTTTGCCAAGCCCTTTCAGCCTGGCGACTTTTTCTGGCAGGCTGCTCACTGCTGCAACTTTAGACCGAGAAACAGTGTCTCAGTACACCCTGACAGTCGTGGCAGCTGATCGTGGAAATCCGTCACGACAAACTTCACAACTAGTCATCGTCAACATCCTCGACACGAATGACAACTCTCCTCTATTCCTCCAGTCATCCTACTCCACCTCTGTCTCAGAGTCAGCTCCAAGTGGCACGCCTGTCGTGACTGTATCCGCTCGAGATGCTGACTTCGGCCTCAACGGAACGGTCCGCTACCGCCTGTCAGGTACTTCCCCACTCTTCTCCATTGCTAGTGGCTCAGGGAAAGTGACAGTGAGTGGTCCTCTAGACAGAGAGATGACATCGGCGGCGCAGATCCAGGTGGTGGCCTATGACCTCGGCTCTCCTGCTCGCTCATCCACGGTTGCCGTCACCATAACAATTTCAGATGTCAATGACAACAGACCGCAGTTCATCAACAGCTCATACACTGCTGAGTTGCTAGAGAACACGCCTCTAAATACCGCCATACTGTCAGTGTCAGCGCAGGATAGGGATGCTGGCAGCAATGGAACAGTTTCATACAGCATTTTCAGTGGGAATTCAGACGGGAAGTTCCAGCTGAACACGCAAAATGGGCTTCTGCGTCTCGTGGGAAGTTTAGATCGAGAGGCAGTCGCACACTACCAGCTTCGTGTTCTTGCTCAAGATGGAGGAAGCCCACCACTTTCAAGCAACGCCACTGTGAACATTCAAGTATTGGATGTTAATGACCTAGCTCCGGCATTCACTCAACTCTCGTATTCCATCATGGCGAGCGAAGGGAGCAGAGTCGGTCTGCAGTTATTGCAGCTGGTTGCCACAGATGGCGATGTTGGAAGTAATTCTGAAATTTCATATCAGTTGGCCAGTGACAGCAGTGCCAGCTCTTTTAAGCTCAACTCTAGTACCGGCTGGCTGAACTTGGCTGCATCTTTGGACCGTGAAATAACCTCTCACTACACACTGTCTGTGACAGCCCTTGACAACGGTCGTCCACAACAGAGCACCAGTGTGGATGTCAATGTCACAGTGCTAGATGAGAATGACAATGCACCTCTGTTTAGTCAGTCAGCCTATACCTTCAGTGTAAGCGAAGGTTTGCAGCCTCCAGCTGTGCTGGATAGAATTTCAGTCAGCGATGCTGATGCTGGACTCAACGGTTCGGTCACACTGAAGCTTGACGCTTCATCACAAGACAAGCGACTTTTCTCTCTCAACTCCTCGACTGCGGCGCTTTCCCTTCTTGCTGCTCTAGATCGTGAGACTTCACCTCGACATGATTTCAACGTCATGGCTATTGACTTAGGCACTCCTCCTCAGACCTCCTCTGTGTCCGTTCACATTCTTGTCGGAGATATAAACGACAACTCCCCCACATTTTCTCGGTCTGTCTTTCATGCTCGGTTGCTGGAGAACTCCTCAGTGAACACGTTTGTGGCAGCAGTAGTGGCCACCGACAAAGACACGGGCTCCAACGCCGCTCTCAACTACTCCATCCAGAGCATGGGTGGCTCTGATTCTAAGCTCTTTGCAATCACCAACACTGGCATTGTACAGATAGCAGCAACGCTTGATGCAGAGACTACACTCCTGCATGTCCTCAACATCAGTGTCCATGACAATGGTACTCCAACCCGGTCTGCCTTTGCGTTGCTCAATGTTACCGTGCTTGATCACAATGACAACACTCCGGCATTGTTTCCAATGCGACTAGATGTCACTTTCCAAGAAGGAGGCCCGGCAATTCTGATTGCATCTGGCGTCATGGCAACTGATGCTGATCAATCCGGTGTCCTCCAAAGCGGCACTGTCGAACTGTCTGGTGCTACTGCCTTGGTGACACCCACACATGGTTTGGAATGTAGCCAGACGGTGTCTGCACCCACAAAACTTGCACGGTGTGGTTTAACTAAACAAGTGAACCTGCTGGACAGAGCTCAGCTTGTCGGATCTCCTCAACTGTCCAGTGGCGGGGTACTGACATTAAGCGGGGCCCCTCAGTTTGCTCGTATTCCCGGCTCCCTCACCGTCTTTGATACTTCCGAAGTATTTACACTCACTGTTTGGATCAACACCAACCAGTCGTCAGCAGACATCTTGTCGCGCAACTCTGGCTCAGGTCTGAGGAAAGAGCAGTTTTTCACTTTACGTCTGGAGACCAGTTTGTCACTTCTCTTTTCCTACAAACAGCCGTCGATCTCTGGTTTTCGGTCGCAAGTCAATGTCACGTTTTCACTTTCTTCCCAGCTCATAGGAGCATGGCATCACTTGGCAATTGTCGTCAACTTCCCCAATGCACAGTTGTTTGTTGATGGCGATGGTGGTACTTTTCCATCTCTCATCACGTATTGGATACGGTCGCCAGGCGGCAGTTTTTCACTTCAAACCTCAACTTTACTACCATTCAGGCTAGACCAACCTCCCACATCACTTCCTTTATTGGTGGGTACACAAGCAGACCCAGCTGTGACTGGGTTTGAGGGCCAGCTTGGAGGCTTGTCGCTTAGCAACAGCACTGCAGCAGTGTCCCAGTTGGCATGTGTCAGTGCATGTGATGAATGGCTCATCGCACCCACTCAGGGGACTCGTGGCATTTCAGTGTCTCGTGATAAAGGAGGGCGCCGCTTGTTGCTGTCTGGTAGGTCTCATGTCAGTGCATACACAAGCCTTCTGCAATCAATACGCTTTATCAACCGGCAAGCCGAGCCAGCCCTGCACACTCGTCAAGTCCGCCTGACTGTCTCGGATGGTGTATTTCCAAGTAACCTGGCCACATCATTTATTTCCATGACTGGCGTCAATGACAACACTCCTTTGCTTGACCTGAACACGGCAGATGGAAACAGCTCAGTGGATTACAGAACCACATTTGTAGAGAATGGACAGCCGGTAAACATCACTTCTTTAAGTCTGTCCATTTCTGACCGGGATGTGAACACTAGATTGCAAGTTGTCAATGTTTCGGTTGCCATGGCTATAGACGGTGATGGCGAGCGACTCACTGCAACGTCGTCTCACAATGTCACGGTCAAACAGATTGCATCTTCTGCCATTCAACTCGTTGGGCTAGCGTCCCTCTCCGAATTCGAAGGAGTCCTTAAATCTGTGACATACCAAAACACAGCTCCTGAGCCCAGTGCTCCAGCAACTCGGCAAGTACATTTTGTGGCCAGCGATGGCAGTTTCGACAGTCCCCGGGCGACATGCTTCATTAGTATAGAGCATGTGAATGACGCTCCTGTGCTAGATTTGGGCAGTAACACAGACTTTGCCACAATATTCATTGAGGGTGGTGGTCCTGCAGCTGTTGTTTCCAACACCACATCTCGCCTGTTTGATGTTGACAACACATCCATCGCCTCACTTGTTGTCAAGCAACAGGCACGCTTAGATGGCTCTTCTGAGGTTCTCAACTTCTCCACTGCGGGCACAGCCATCACAGTATTGCAGTCTGGAGATCGCATCGACTTCACAGGACCAGCATTGACAAGTCAGTTCCTAGCTGTCCTTCGCACTATTGTCTACATTAACACCAAGCCAGGCTCTCCAACTCCAGGCGGTCGTGTTATTACAGTTGTGGCCAGCGACGGACTTCTGTCTAGCAAGATTGCATTTGCCGTGATAACTGTTCAAACAATCAACAGTCCTCCTCAGCTTGATGTGTCTGGGAAAGGTGTGAACACAGCCTTTTCCACCACCTTCACAGAGGGACAGGCTGGAGTGGCTGTGGTCTCACCGAGCGTTTCCATTCTGGATGCTGATAGCACTCATTTGCAGAATGCTTCGCTTCTTCTTTCAGCCATTCCTGACGGCCATCTTGAGGGCCTGGACCTCAACACGACCAGTCAGTTGGTGTCTACAGTTTATCATAGAAACACTGGGGAGTTTGTCTTGCAAGGCAACGCCAGCAAATCAGAGTACACGCGACTTCTTCAACATGTTGTTTATTTCAACAACGACCAGAATCCCGACACCAGAATCCGTCAAATCTCAATGGCTGTCTTCGACAATGGAGGACTGAAAAGCAATGTGGCTGTGACGTTTGTGACTTGTGTCAGTGTGAACGATGCTCCGTCTTTGACAATCTCTGAGGTGCCTTTCAAAACCACGTACATAGAGGAACAACCTGCAGTTGCTTTGGTGAATAGCAGTGCAGTACAGATCTCAGACCCAGACAATACCGGAGTGTCTGCCGTGCGTGTTCACTTGACAGGTGTTCAAGATGGTGCAGATGAGGACATTTTCGTCCAGTCGTCTCAAGCTGTGATCACAACTACCACTCGCACACACACTGCTCTCACAGTGATATTCTCTTTTAAGGGTGTGACCAGCCACCCTCTAGCTCAGTCCTTCATCAAAGCCTTGCATTACATCAACCGAGCAGCAGAACCAGATGGGAGCACTCCTCGGCAGTTGTTGCTTGAAGTGAGTGATGGACTGCTGTACAGCAATGGCATCTCTGGCCAGATCAATGTGCAATTGGTGAATGACAACCTGCCCCAGTTTGCACGCACCTCTTTCTCGACGAGCGTGAGTGAATCGTCAGCCAACGGTACAAGTGTCTTGCAGCTGACTGCGTCAGATATTGATGGTGATAATATCACCTATTCCCTGGAGTCTCCTGTGCCTTTTGCCATTGACCGCTCCTCAGGTCTGCTCATAGTTGAGGGGGTTTTGGACCGCGAAACTACAGCTTCTTACAGTTTCTTCATCAATGCAGCTGAGACAGCCAACCCGACACGCACAGCTGCAGCCCGAGCCTTTGTTCAAATCAACATTGCTGACGTCAACGATAACTACCCAGCCTTCATTCCATCTTCGCTTCGCGTCAATGTCTCAGAAAACGCAACAATAAATCATTTGCTCACCACTGTGTTCGCAAAGGATGATGATGCTGGAATTAACGGCTCCGTTACCTATGTTCTGAAAAGTGGAAACATCGGGAGTGTGTTCGATCTCCAAAGGAACTCTGGGAACCTCTTGTTGGTGAAGACTCTTGATCGCGAACAGCAAGCAGTTTACCAGCTCATTGTGGAGGCCCGTGATGGCGGCCAGCCACCTTTGACTTCCACCAGCTTACTCACCATCGACATTTTGGATGTAAACGACCAGGCACCGCGTTTTCAACAATCAATCTATCGGGAAGACTTGTCTGAGGTCAGATGTTGCGCATGGGTGTTGTAACAATGTTGCTTATCGTTACCTGCTCCTTCATTTTGTATGCACATGGTACACCATTAATCAGGAGGGGGTAGCAAAACTGAAACTGTTCGATAAATTATCAATTGAAAAACCCTAAGCTTTTCAAAATCCGGGCCTTGGACTTTTTCTTGTCCACAACGAAATCTTTTAGTGACAGGAGAAAATTGCAGCACTATTTTGGTTTCCCCAAGTTATGGAAAAAGTAATTTGCAGACTGTTTGTTTTGGTCTTATCCTCAGGTTGCCCCACTTGGTACTTCTGTGCTGCGAGTGTCAGCAACGGACCGAGATACAGGTTCTAATGGAATGTTGAGGTACACTATCAGTGGAGGTAACACTTCTCTCTTCTCTCTCAACTCTATCTCTGGCATCTTAAGAACTGCTGTTCGATTTGATCACGAGACGTCACCCTCCCACGCAATCAACATTACAGCAACAGATGAAGGTGACCCATCGCTGTCAACAACTGTTTCTGTAGGGATAAACATCATCAATGTGGATGATCATGCTCCACACTTCACACTATCCGTGTATCAAGCAAGTGTCAGTGAAAATGCCAACATCTCACAATCAGTCATACAGGTTTCAGCCACTGACCTTGACCCAGGCTCCGTCTTGGAATACTCCATTATCGGCGGAAACTCTCTCCAGGACTTCACAATCAATTCAAAAACAGGCCTGTTGTCTGTCATTGGAGCGCTGGACCGTGAAAGCACATCTTTCTACTCTTTATTGGTTCAAGTTGTCAGTCGCAGCCCTGCCAGTCTCGTTGCTGTAAACACCAGCACAGCCTTGGTGAACATCACAGTGAATGATGAGAATGATCACCCTCCGGTGTTCAATCGAACTCACTATGTTTTCTCTATTCCTGAAAATGAAGACACTGGCTCCCTAGTCGGCGTGGTAACAGCTGTTGACCTTGTGGATGAAGGAAGCAATGCTGTCATAGCAGGATATAGCATAACTGGCGGAAATGGTACAGGGATATTCCTTCTGGACTCTTCAACTGGTGCACTTAGACTTGCTCGGAGTGTTGACCGTGAGACAGCTTCTCTCTACAGGCTGGAGATATCTGTTGATGACAGCGGAGTTCCTGTGTTGTCAGCCATGGCCACTGTTGATGTAATTGTCCAAGACATAAACGATAACTCTCCGCATTTCACACAGTCTCGTTACAATATTTCGATTCGAGAAGATGCTGCCCCTGGTTACCCCATTGTGACGCTGTCTGCCAATGATGCTGATCAAGGCAGCAATGCTGATGTCAGCTACTATTTGCAGACAAGTGGTGTTCCTTTTGCCATCACCATGACAACAGGCCTTCTAAGCACTACAAAGTTATTGCCTGGTCCTCAGACATTCTCCCTTTCTGTCGTTGCCCGTGACAACGGCTCACAATCACTCTCCACTGTTGCCTCTGTCTTTGTCCATGTGCTTTCGGCTCCAGACAGCACTCCGGTGTTCTTGTCGAATCTCTATCAGCTCAATGTCTCTGAAAACACTCTAGTCGGCCAGCACCTCATCACAGTGCAAGCACAAAGTGGGAATCCAACTTTCTCTGGAAACATCACATACTCTTTGCAAAATCACTCCACAAATGTGGAGATTTTCTCCTACAACGGTACACTTCACCTGACATCATCACTGGACTATGAAGCAACTCAACGCCTTGTTCTACCTGTTACAGCATCACTCATCAACTTCCGAGGACGTCGGCTAGTTGCTATGACGACAGTGATCATCAATGTCCTGGATGTCAACGATAACAGTCCACGTTTTGACATGGCGTCATACACATTTAATGTCATGGAAACGGCAGTACCAGGTGATGTCATTGGTCGTGTCATTGCCTCTGACCCAGACTCGTCAAGCAATGGTCAAGTGGTGTACAAAATCATTGCAGGGCAGCCATCCATGTTGGTTGTCTCAATCAATGCCAGCGGCTTTCTCTTTCTTCGACAAGGTCTGGATCGTGAAGTCACCAGCCAATATCAACTTAATATTTCAGCTTCAGACAGTACAGTTCCACCTCGATCTACCGTGGTCTCGGTGGTGCTCAGCATTCTAGATGTCAACGACAATTCTCCAATCTTCAGTCAAGATGTCTACACTGCTGAGGTCGCAGAGAGATCATCTCCGGGCACAGCTATTGTCATGGTTTCCGCCAGTGACAGGGATGTTGGCACGAATGGCGAGATACACTATGTCTTCACATCAGGGAATGAAAACTCCACTTTTCAACTCAACAACACATCTGGAGCTGTGACAATTCGGGGAGACTTGGACTTTGAATCTGTCACAGAGTATCGCCTTGTGGTGACAGCGGAAGATCGTGGCCTACCATCACGAAATGCCACAGCTGTTATTCTCATCAATGTGACAGACGTGGACGATTCTCCTCCAGTATTTCCCGCTCTCTCCTACACAGTATCCACGCCAGAGAGCACAAAACCCGGAGCAAGCCTGTTCCGAGTGCAAGCGACGGATGCTGACGGCGGACTATCCCCTGCAATCACTTACTCCATCACGTCAGGGGACGTGCGCAACCACTTCACTCTGAACTCTGCTTCCGGCCAGCTGTTCCTTGCTTCCTCACTCGATCGAGAGACCACAAGTCGTTACGACCTCATCATCATGGCATCCAATGGAGGAGCTAGTGGACCAGGCAGTACTGCCACAGTCACTGTCATGGTAACTGACGTCAATGACAACCAGCCCGTGTTTGAGAAACAGGTTTACTCATTTAATATGTCAGAAGCTGTGCCCCCAGGCTTTCCGATTACAACACTACAAGCAACTGACAAGGACCTTGGCGCAGCTGGGAGTGTGGGTAATTACAGTCTCGTTAGTGGTAACCTTGGCGATGCGTTCAACATTTCAACCAGCGGCCAGTTGACTGTTGGTAAATCCTTGGATTTTGAAACCCAACCATCCTACCTGCTGGTAGCATCAGCGACAGATGGCGGAAATCCATCCCTGACTGGTTCAGTTAATGTCTTTGTGTTCTTGTCAGACTTCAACGACAATAGTCCACAGTTTGACCAGTCATCGTACAAACTTCAGTTGTCAGAGGGCTCTGATACAGGTCAAATAGTCCTCAACATTTCCGCATCTGATGCAGACAGTGGTAGCAATGCTAAGCTGCACTACAGCCTTCAACCAACACAGACCAACTTCAACATCAACTCTCTGACAGGTTCCTTGGAACTGGTCAAATCTCTCGACAGAGAGGCCGCTCCATCATTTATCTTTTCCGTGGTGGCCCAAGATGAAGGACGTCCGCAGCTGAGCGCAGTAGCTGCAGTTGAAGTGCAAGTCATCGATGAGAATGACTTACAGCCTGTCTTCGCTCTGCCTGTCTATGCTGCTCAGGTAAGGGAGAATGCCGGTGTGGGAGCAAGTGTCATTCAAGTCATTGCCAGTGACGGAGACCAAGGCACGAACGCATTAGTGCAGTATCGCTTCTTGCAGAGCGGACCATTTGTGATGAACATAAGCACGGGTGTTGTGAGTGTCTCTCAGCGCTTAGACAGAGAGAGTCAATCATTTTACAGTCTTGTTGCTGAAGCGGCGGACAGCGGTCTTCCACCCTTGTCTTCTAAAGTGACCATCAACATCACCATCCTTGATGTAAATGACAACACCCCTCTCTTTTCTGCCAGTCAGTATGCTACATCTGTTCCTGAAAACATCAGTGTTTCCACATCTGTGTTGGCACTGAGTGCCAGTGATGCAGACTTTGGTGTGAACTCAGCCATTACTTTCAGAATCACTGAAGGGGATCCTCTCGCCAAGTTTTCTATAAATTCCAGTACTTTGGTCTCCTCGGAGCTTCTAGACAGAGAAACTGTGAGCCTGTACAGACTGACCATCACAGCAGCAGACGGGGGAAGTCCCCGCTTGAGCAGCAACACCACTGTTCTCATTGACATCACGGATGTAAATGACAACACGCCCATTTTTACTCAGCCAGCCTACTCTGTGACATTCTCTGAAGCTACACTGCCAAACAGCGTGGTGGGCCAGGTGAACGCAACTGACGCTGATACTGGGAGCAATGCGAAACTTCTGTACGGGCTCCAGCCTTCATCAATCAGTGGACTGTTTGCTGTGAACTCAATGACAGGTCAGCTCACTCTCCTCTCCCCTGGTGCTGACCGGGAAAAGCGATCCTCGTACCGTCTCGTGTTGACCGCACAAGATGAAGGAATGCCAAGTCTGAGCAGTTCAGTGACAGTCAGCGTCACGGTGACAGATGCTAACGACAACAGACCAGTTTTCACCTCAAACCAATACAATGTGAGTGTACTGGAGAATGCCACTTCTGGAGATTTATTACTGCGTGTGTCAGCCACAGATGCAGACGTTGGCACTAACGCCCAGCTGACTTACAGTATGCCACTCCATACCCATTTCCGTCTTGATGTTCTGACCGGAGATGTGGAGGTGGTGGGCTCACTTGACAGGGAGACTACGCCGTTTTATCACCTGAAGATCCTTTCTCTGGATGGGGGAACGCCTCAACTGACCGGGACAACGACGGTGCAAGTGACTGTCGGTGATGTGAATGATCAGCCTCCGCACGTTTCTCCTCTCATCAGCCAAGCTGTCTTTACGGAGGGAGGGTCTGCAGTGAGTGTGGCCAGGCACCTTAATGTGACTGATGCGGACACATTCCCCATGTACAACATGACCGCCACCCTCACACTGACTAATGGCACAGCCGCACCGACCACGGACACTCTCTCTGCAGGGCAAAGCATATCTGGTTTAAGGTGGCTTGCAACACTTGATAACCACACACTAGACTTGAGTGGAGCTGCTTCTCCAGCAGCTTACACGGTTTTGCTGCAAGCAATCAAATTCACCAGCAATAGTCCTGAGCCAATTGCTGAATCACGGATGGTGGAAATTCTTGTTAGTGACGGAAAGTTCATGTCGACTGCAGCCAAGGTGACAATATCTATCCAGCATGTCAACGATAATCCGCCACACTTGTCTCTCAGCCTGAGCGGTAACTTCAGCACAGTTTTCACGGAAAATGGAGCAGCTGTTCAAGTTGTGCCAAGCACGGTGAGAGTGACAGATGCTGATACCGGAAACAACACACTTCAGTATGTGAACATTACTCTGATCGACGCATCAGACGGCTCCAGTCAGATGCTGCAGGCATCTTCTCCCTCCAGCACAATCACTGTTCTATCAATTACCTCAGGCTTCATTCAGCTTCAAGGCCCAGCGGCACTATCTGACTTTCAGCAAGTTTTGCAGACTGTGACATACTCTAACCCAGCAGTAGAGCCTTCCCAACCAGACCAGCGACTGGTCAGCTTTGCTGCTTTTGACGGGGTGTTTGCAAGCAACATTGTCATTACTACAGTAACCATACAGCGTGTGAATGATCCTCCAGACCTGAAACTGGGCCAATTCAAAGACGTCGTCATCAGCTACAATGAGACGATCTCTTCTGTCCATCTTGTGTCTTTGTCAGAGTATGTACTGAAGGATGTGGATAACACTTCTCTAAGCTTTATCGAAGTAACTGTCAACAACTTCAGTCCAAATACAGACTCTCTCACTGCCAACATTTCGTCCACACTCATCACTGCTACCTTTTCACAAGGCCGTCTTCTCCTTGCTGGACCTGACAGTTTGGCAAACTTTCGACACGTTCTTGGTACTGTGGCATTTTCATATAGTCTAAAAGCCGGGGAAACGTTCGAAGATCTGCAGCGTTCAGGCACCATTCGAACCATTCAATTTGTTGCAAGTGACGGTGAAAGCAACAGCAGTTTGGCAACGTCCTACATCAGTTTTTCAGCCATCAACAACGCACCACTTGTGGATGCCAATGGACCAGGCTCAAATGGTGCAAACTTTGCCACAGAGTTCACAGAGAACGATTCCGGAGCACTACTTGTAAGCCGTGACATTATCATTCAAGACCCCGACTCAGTGGCGCTGGTTTCTGCTAGTGCTACCTTAAACCCGATCCCTGATGGATCCCTTGAATATCTCTCTGCCAATGTATCACAGACTGGTGTAACAATGAGTTACAACAATGTTTCTGGCCAGCTTTCTATTACCGGTGCAGCTCCGCTGTCTGTATACCAGCAAATCATAAGTACCTTAACCTACCACAACCGTGGCGACAACATCACAGGAAGTCAGCGACGTGTTCAGTTGGTGGTGAACGACGGTCAGCTGGCCAGTTTAGCAGTTCTGCTCGTGGTCACTGTTCGACCTGTCAACGACCCTCCACTCATTCAACTCAGCACCGCACAGCCTGGTGTTACCTTTCAAACAGTCTTCACTGAGGGAAGCACCGCTGTCTTGCTGACGCGGCAAAATCACACGCAGCTGGTGGATCCTGACAACTCTTTTCAGTCTTTTCTGCGAGTCACCTTACTGAACCCTCTAGACGGTGCGAATGAAATTGTCCGGTGTTGTTCCATTGCTCCGCCAGGTCTTGTCATCACCCCTTCAAGGCTGGCTGGCACCAGACGGACCACTTTCACATTCTCCTCCGCATCTCTTGGAACTGTGTCTGCTTTCAACACCATTCTGCAAAGTTTGACATATCAGAACACGGCGCCTGAGCCGACAGCCACATCCCCACGGCAGTTTGAAATTGTAGCCAATGATGGCATTGCAACAAGCAACGTGGCAGCAGTCTTGGTCACTTTCAAACTCATCAATGATAACAGTCCTGTCTTTGCTTTAAGCGAGACTCGCAAAACCATCTCTGAGAATACGTCCATCGGACAGTCAATAGTGAGCTTGACAGCCACCGATGCGGATGTAGACTCAATACTACAATATTCCCTCCCGCAGAATGTGAGTGTGTTTGCCATCAATTCCAGCACAGGCATTCTGAGTGTTGCTGGCCAGCTGGACGCTGACAAGCCACCCACCGTCTACTCACTAGTTGTGCAGGCGTTCGACGGTAAGTTCAAAGCTTCCACACGACTTGTCATCTCTTTGTCAGATTACAACGACAATGCCCCTCTCTTCCCAGCAAGTGTGGTCAATGTTTCCATAAATGAGTCAGCCCCTGTCAACAGCACGCTGACTCAACTTCTTGCAACGGATGCTGACAGCGGCGCCAATGCTGATGTGCACTACCTGCTTCTACCAAGTTTGGGAGACAATATGTTCTCTGTTGGCCGTCTGAGTGGCCTTCTCCTGACAGTGGGCATGCTTGATCATGAAAAGACCCAGTCGTACTCTCTGAAGGTGGAGGCACGGGATGCAGGACTTCCTACACTTAGCAGCCTGGTCACCGTGGCAATAGCAGTCCTCGATGTGAACGACAACTCTCCGGTTTTCTCTCCATCCACTGATGCTGTGTCTGTGGCAGAAAACGTTCCCTTGCAGTCTAGCATATTTCGTGCCCTGGCAACAGACGCTGACTCAGGCTCCAATGCAGCAGTGATGTATTCAATCAACACAACAGTTTTTACAATCAACTCCACATCCGGTGTGATAAGCACGGCCATCAGCCTGGACTATGAAGTGCAGCCGAACTATGTGGTTGCAGTCACGGCCAATGATGGAGGCGTTCCCACAAGAAGGGCAGTGCTCACCCTCTCTGTCGTCGTGACTGATGCGAATGACCATTCACCAGTTTTTGCCAACAGCTCAATATTAGTGTCAGTGTTGGAGAACGCCACGATTGGGCACACTGTGACCAAGGTCATGGCCAGAGATCTGGACAGTGGCACCAATGGTCAGGTGCAATATTCCATCCTGTCTGGAAACGCAAAGGGTCATTTTGAGATTCACAGAACGAGTGGTGTCCTCACAGTCAGTGCCGGCCTTGACCGTGAAACAACTGCCTCCTTTTTGCTGGTTGTCATGGCTAGAGACTCTGCCCTTGTGCCCAGACAAAATACGGCAACAATTACAGTTACAGTGACAGACGTGAATGATAACAGCCCTGTTTTCAACAAAACCAGTTACTCTGTTGATGTTCTTGAGAACACTACTTTGCAAAGGGCACTGCTTCAAGTCACAGCAACTGACCTGGACTTTGGCAGCAATGGTGAAGCTTACTATGCCCTCACATCGGGGAATGATGGGCTTTTCTTTGATATCGACAACTCAACAGGAATTTTGACGCTTGTGAAAAGTTTGGACCGAGAGAATGAAAGCAGCTACAGCTTGGCAGTGGAAGCTCGAGATGAGGGACAGCCTCAAAGGACAGGAAGTGCTGGAATTGTCATAACAGTTCTTGACGTCAACGACAACAAACCGCAGTTTGCATCAATGCATCCTGTAGCTAGGCTGGAGGAGAACAAGCCAACAGGCACAGTTGTTCCGGCAGATGTGACGGCCACAGATCAGGATATTTCCAGCAATGCTGTTGTGTACTACTCTCTCGTCAACACTACCTACACTGACCTGTTTACAATCAATGCTACCACCGGAGAGGTCAGCAGTACAGCCGCTTTTGATTATGAGGCAGGACCACGGCAAGTCAACCTGTCAGTCATTGCACAGGACGAAGGCAACCCCTCGTTGTCGTCAACGGCTCTTCTGACCGTGAACATTGTTGACTTGAATGACAACAGCCCGGTGTTCAGCTCCTCGTCATATTCTGTCTCCATTGAAGAGAACTCAACAGGCATCGTTGTCAATCTCACTGCATCAGACGCTGACTCTGGAACAAATTCTGCCCTCGTCTACAACATCCTGTCTGGAAATGCCGCTCGTCACTTTTCCTTGGACAGTACCAATGGAGAGCTGCATGCTGTGAGTCCTTTGGATCGGGAGATGTCTGCTGAGTACATTCTGCAGGTCAGAGTGGCTGACAAAGGCCAACCACCTTCTATTCCAGCCATTGCCCAAGTAAACATCACTGTTCTTGACATCAATGACAACCATCCTGTCTTTGTCCAGTCTTCATACACCGCCAATGTGCCGGACAACTCTTCAGCTGGAACAGTTCTCGTGCGAGTCTCTGCGAATGATGCAGACCAAGGTAGTAACGGGGAAGTTCTCTACTCCCTGGTAGCTGGCAACACACGGAACGTGTTCGCCATCAACATGTCCACAGGAGTTGTGTCCCTGGCACAGCTGATCTCTGACAGCGTGGACACGTATCGTCTGACCGTCAGTGCCACAGACAGAGGTGTGCCGTCGCTATCCAACAATGTCAACATCACAGTGACAGTTAGCCAGAGAGCATTCTTTGACTTTGCTGTAAGCGGTGTTGGTTTTCCTCTTGCTGGCAGCACTTCGAGCACGACCCTCAACTTTGGCTTCTTCGTCGGTTCTGAGCATAATGCCAGCGGCACCGTTGCAGCATCACTCGGTCATCTTGAAAGCAGAGGGACATTCTCAGTGCAGCGCTTTCCCGCTGTGACGGTGGAGCTTATCTTGGTTGATACGGACCTTTACTACGACTCTCCACGGCTACGACTGCTGGCTCAGGTATGAAATCCCAGCACGCCTATCACTATACACAACGGGCTATTGCCTGCTTCAAGAAAGTACGTTTTACTTACTTAGATGTCGCAGACTCAAAATGTGACAAAAAGAGTGATGACATTAGTTACTCACTGGGAAGTTGGATATAACACTATCGTGTATGTTGCGAGTTGCTAGGCAATGATCTTCTGATGCCATTGTTTTCCCTCAGGTGTTAACTTAAACTATTAATGGGATAAACCGTGGCATGTAATGTATGCATGGACGTGTTGATTATTGTACCACTTACCCTGCTAACGTTGCTCTCCAGGTGCGGGATGCAGCACATGACACCCATACTCAAACCACTCGCGTTGTCATTCAGGCTGTTCCTGATGCAGCATTGTTCGCAGTCCTACCCACCACTCAACAAGTGAGGACTCCATCATCCAGTTTTATGCGTACACTTGCTCGGCATGCATGGATGGTTGTAGAGTTGTGTATGGTTCTTAGGTCATGTCACTTGTTCGGCGTGCATGGATAGTTGTAGAGTTGTGTATAGTTGGGTCATGTCTGCCTCTATCCTGTGGTCGCATCCATTTGCCAATCTGCCAGGCCACCTGACTCCAATTGCGTCTGCCCGGTGACTCGGGTTAAATGTCTGTGAATTAACCTAAACAAGCTTAAGCCTTGTGTGTGAGATAACCTAAACAAGCCGGGTAACTCGGATTATATGTTTGTCAATTAACCTAAACAAGCCTTGACTCGGGTTATGTCTGTGAATTAACCTAAACAAGCCTTGTGTGTGAATTGCCTTGTGTGTGAATTAACCTAAACAAGCCTTGATTTGAACGTCGTGCCTGTTTGTTGTATTTGCTCTCCTGGCCTGTCCAGTGTAGTTCACAGCAAGCAACAATCACCTTCCACCATTCTGAAGTTGTTTCTTCTCTCCCTCTTTGTCTGTTTTTTCCCCCTAGTTACTATGCAACACGGATGGCAATGGTCGGTGCGAAGGGTCTCTTGGAATGCCAGCTGCTTGGTTTGATGACCAAAGCCTTCAAGGCGGTGACCATCAAGTCACGGTCTACTACAGACTGGAGACTGCCCTCACTCGATCACTCGCCGGTGTGGTCACTCTGCACCCACAAACAGTGTTCACCATATCGCGAGATGTTGTCATTGTTCTTCCAGACAAGCCGATTCATCCTGCTGAAGAGTTCACCGTGCCTCTGTATGCTCATGCAGTCTATGCCTCGGCAGCATTCAGTGTCCGCTGTGACACAAGCAGCAACCTGCAGATTGTGTCTGCTAGCGTTGGCTCAAGATGGACGGCAGACACAAGAAGGTCCTCACAGCAAGACATCGGAGTTGTTGCATTTTTACGAAGTCCACAGTCTGTGACCGAGTCCGTGGTGCAACGTGACACTTTGCTTGAGCTGCGCTTGAAGGAGTCTTCCTCCATTTCTGTTTCAGCCGGCAATTTGTCATGCAGCCTGCACTATCTTAGTAACATTCGTAGTGATGCGCTAAGGCCCCGTGGCCTCGGTCTACCGGCAGCATTTTCTATCGTCGGGGGTAACAAGGGTGAGTTGCAGATTGCTCAACGCACATTGCGTGCTGTGGTGATTACTGCCGCACGAGCGGAACTTGTCAACACCGCCATCTTGAATGGAGTTGCTGTGGTGAGCAGTGTCTCAATGCTGGCCATCTTTTCAGACAATACACAGCAGACAGTGAGTGCAAGCAGCTGTGGCACGTCGTCCTCTGCTCTGCACGTTACCCTCGATTGCAAGCAAGTATTCCTCAATGGGTCAGAGACAAGCGCTGAGTCTGCAGCTGCAGTGTGGTTTGTGTATGCAGCCACCAACAAAACGCTTCTCTTCCGTGTATGGAGTCCTGCAAACCATTCATCACCTGTCCTGCTTTCTCTCTCTCCCCAACGACTCGGCCGAATCAGTGGCTGGCAGGAGCTGTCAGCCAATGTTTGTGTTCAGCAATACCAACAGACCCAGCTGCAGGCTGTGGCACAATTCACATATGGCTCAGGTACACCTGTGTCTGTCTCCGTTCTTCCTCTGATCAAGACGGGACTTCGCTCCTCGTCACCGTCTGTAGCCAGCGTTTCAACTTCTGGTCTTGTCCAAGGTCTTTCGCCAGGCACCACCTTCATCACAGCTTACAGTGGAGGCATTCAGCTTGCGTCCATCATGGTGGTCGTTGATGACCAACGTGTCGTCTCAGCAACAAGCCTCAGTGTTGTTATAGCAACTGGTATTGTGTTAGCCTTGCCGACAGGTGCATATGGTCGCCTTTCCCGTCAAGTGGCAGCAGCCGGTGTACGCCAGCAACTTGATTTTGAGGGTGTAAATGGCAGTGTGTCTGCCGTGGCACTGTTCTCCGATGGCTCACGTTTGAGCCTTTCTCCGGCTCTGGGCTTGCGAGTCCGGTCGTTAGATACAAATATCCTGACAGCAGATGGTAATCAGGTCCAAGCTGTGTCCAATGGGAGTGGGTTGTTGGTAGAAGCGTCATGGCACTCCTTGTCATGTGGTCAGGCTCTCCTTGCGTCAGGACAAGGTCAAGTCAGTGTGTCTGTCCCCGAAGTGGTGAGCGTGCTCATTTCCAACGTGGTCAGCCGTCTCACCTCACCGACTAACTCAGTCAGTCTAGCAGGACTCCCTGCCAGCAGTAACATTACCATCACACTGGTCTACCGCACTGGACGTACCATTGACGTGACCTCTGATCTTCGCACCATCTACGACACAAGTCGTGCAAACGGGCTCTTCACCATCAATCGATCATCCTCAGGCCGGCCACAAATCGTCGCTAATTCTGCTCAGAAGTTTGGTGTTGGTGTGCTGGTCATCCGCTTGACACACATCAATGTCTCTTCTCAAACCAACATCACAGTCTCTGGATTTTCCTCCCTGAACTTCTACGCAACACCCTCACCTGTCTACAACGGTTCAGAAAGTTTCACCATTGATAGTCTACACCGAATTGCCAGCAGCACTACCTATCAGAAAGCACAACTGCACGTCTTCATGAAACTTACGGACAATCACGAGATTGACATCACCAACAACTTCTTGACCCTGTTCACTAGTAACCGTGGTGATGTTTTTGTCCTTTCTGGCGCAGTTGTTCAAGCGAGCACCTCCTCTGTTGACGGTGATGTGGTGCTCTCGACGGCTTTTGCTGGTCGTCATACAGCCACTCTCACTCTCACCATAAACTCAACTCAAGTTACTGTGGGTACACTTTCATCACTCACAATAGGAAGAAATACTCTGACTGGTGTTACCCTGACAACTGCCAGAGTGCAGCTGGAGGCAGCCTTCAGTGATGGCACGCGATACACATCGCTCTTCACGAGTCGAGGAGCTGTCTTGCCTGGCCTTGTCTCTCTCACTTCAAGTAATGTGCTAGCTGTCTCTGTCGACTCAGGAAGTGGCTTGGTCACCTTACATGACAATCACTACCAGCTTGTGGCTATTACGGCCAGTTCAGGAGGTGTGGGCACCACCACACAATTTGCGTGCAATCTAGAGCCCAGCGTTGGTGACATTGACTTGGGCAGCCGTCTTGGTATTCCTCTCTCCCCTCTTCCTGTCGGTCGTCAGTTTGTTGTCCCTCTTCGTGTGAATACTGGACGTTCTACTCTTGGTGAGCTGCTGCTTTGTGTGTACTATCCACAGACTTTGCTGCGTATTGTCTCCACATTGCCAGCGGATGGGTGGCCTGGGGCTACTATCACCATGCAGGATGAAGGTCGGCGTGTGTGCATCACTGGCTTGAATTCCCGGTCCACCGTGACTGGGCTGCTCCATGCTGCTGACATCACCATGGAAACAAAAGCGACTGGTCTGGCTAGTCTGCAGGTGCTTGTGGTAAAGATGCAGACAGCAGACTCCTCTCCACAGTCCATCGGTGCAACTCCGCGAGACGCCGTCGCAGGGAAAGTGTCCATCGAAATTGGCAGCAGCTCAAGAAGAAGACGATCTTCGTTGTTGTCTCACTCACGCTCAAAGAGACAATCAGGCTGTCCTGCTTTGCCGTGCGTGTCTTGTCCACAGGGTCGTCCCCTTGGCGACGTTGACGGCAGCTGTACATTCACAGCCAGCGATGTCACATACCTCTTACGCTACCTGACTGAAAGCCTCTACAACTTTTCATTACCATCTGGAATGAGCTTAGTCCAAAACCTGACAGCAGCACAAAGCAAGGCACTGGATGCTGATACAAACGGACTAGTGGATGCAGGGGATGCATTCTTTCTCCACAGGGTACAGCAAGGACTACTGAACTTCCTGCGAAGTGTTGTGGTCACTCCCACACAGGATGCCAATGCCAACTGCCTTCTCACTGTCAATGTCACCCTGGCTGCTGCAAGCGGGTCAGTGGCAAACACAAATGTTTTTGTCGACTTTGCCCTTCCTTTTGACATCTCACTCACTCACCAGGCTGCGTTCGACAGGTCGACATTTCTCAAAGGCAAAGTACTTTCAAATGTGAAGAGCTTAGCTTTGCAGGGCGGTGTAGTTGAAGCAGCGATGCTGACAAGCGATGTATTCACAGTTGAATCCCAGTTTGAGGTGAACAGCACTGAGATCGGTGTGAGTATTGTGCAAGTCACTTTCTCAGCAGACAACAGAACGAGCACATCTCGTGCGTTGGCCATGTTTGGTTCCACTGCATCTCCCCTGACTTACCCCCAGCCGTTCCGTGTCAGTCTTGCGGTGTTGGGGAAGACAGTGACTGTCGAGGCTTCACAAGGATTCAACCCTCTCGTCACATTCAACAACACACTTCCGTCTTCTCTCTGCTCGGTCAACACGGCTCCAACCTTCAACTTCTCCTTCTTTTCCTCTTCTGTACGCGAAGACGCTAGCATTGGGTCCTTGGTTCTGCAAGTAACAGCCGATGACAATGATGTCGGTACAAACGGCAAACTGACCTATCAGATTATTTCAACTGAAACTGTTCCATTCAGCATAAACGCTAGCAGGGGCATTATTCGCCTCACATCTTCACTAGACTATGAAACCACGACTCAATACAACTTCTCTGTGCAAGTGACGGACGGCAGTAACTACAACCCGCTCACAGCTATCACTGGTGTCGTAATCACCATTGTCGATGTGAACGACAATAGACCTGTGTTTGTATTAGTCCAAAGAAAAATCACCGTTGCCGAAAATGTGCCACTCGCAAGTGAGTTGTTGCAAGTATTTGCAAACGACAGCGACAGTGGTAGAAACAGTGCCTTGGTCTTCTCCATCCTTCTCTCGCAACCTCCAGGCCTGCTGGCCATCAACAGCAGTACTGGTGTTATCTCTGTGTCGAAGACCCTTGACCGCGAAACTGCGCCACAGATTGTGGTAACTGTTGGTGTGGTTGATGGAGGCCGACCATCTCTCTCGTCCAACACCACCATCACGATCACAGTAAGCGATGTCAATGACAATGTGCCAATGTACCAGCAGGACGTCCTGACTGTCTTCTTACCGGAGAATGCCACCTCTGGGCTAGTGGTCAGCCAGCTCAATGCCTCCGACTCTGATGAGGGAATCAACGGGCGAGTGATTTACAGTATTGAATCAGGGAATGTTGGGAATGCCTTTTCCATTGGTGCCAGCTCAGGAATTCTCTCCACCAGACAGCCCCTCGACCATGAAGCTCTGTCTTTATACGTTTTGACCATTACCGCAAACAACTCTGTGCCTTTCAGTCCAGCCTCCTTAACTCCAACCACTGCCACGGTTACGGTGAATATTACTGACATCAATGAGCATGCCCCAGTGTTCTCCCAAGCTTCATACTCCACTGCAGTGTCAGAGAACGCCACAGCTGGTCGCAGTCTATTGACTGTGTCGGCCTCGGACCCAGACACAGCCAACCAGACCATCACCTACCGCATCGTAGCAGGCGATGCAGGGTCATCATTCAGTCTCAACCGTCAGTCGGGAGTACTCTCCACAGGAAAAATGCTGAACTTTGAGTCAGTACAATCGTACAGCCTTACAATTGAGGCCTTGGAAGATGGACCGGGAGCTCTGGCCGCTCTGGTTCAAGTTCAAGTGACAGTTTTGGAAGTTAATGAGTTTTCCCCCGTCTTCCAACACTCTCTGATCAACACAGACGTACTGGAAGATCAGCCAGCAGGACTTTTTGTTGTTACCATGACAGCCACAGACCAAGACAGTGGCAGCAGTGGTGTTCTGGTGTACCGCATTGTCTCTGGAAACACAAACAACTCTTTTGCAATAAACAGCACATCAGGTATTATCCGTACTGCCAAGGTTCTGGACAGAGAAAGCACTCGGTCCTACCAGCTCCAAGTTGAAGTTCAAGATGGCGGCCTGCTTACTCTCAGTGCGCTCTCCACTGTCAACATCAACCTTCTAGACGTGAACGACAACACTCCTGCCTTGTTGTCACCGCCATCTGTTATCAACATCTCATCTTCATTGCCAGTTGGCTCACCTGTATCAAGCCTGAGCGCCACTGACCCTGACCTTGGTCTGAATGGCACAGTTTTCTTCAGCATAACGTCGGGTGACGACAACCAGACATTCCTTCTTGACAACAGCACAGGTGTATTAACTCTCGGCGAATCTCTGTCATCAAATGTTCAGTTTGTGTTGACCGTGACCGTGTCAGATCAAGGCCAGCCACCATTGTCATCATCAACTAACATCACTGTCAACATCGTGCCCCCATTGTCATTTGCTCCTGTTTTCACCGATCTCGTCTATGTTGGAGACTTGAATGAGACAGACCCGATTGGCTCTGTTGTCTTGCAAGTCACAGCAAACACCAGTTCAGTAGACGGCAATCTCTCTTACTCCATCACCACAGCGACAACACTCTTTGCCATCAATTCTAACGGAGAGCTGAGCTTGGCGTCTTCCATAGCTTCCATTAGCCAAAAGCAGTATAGTTTCATTGTTCAAGCAACATTCACAGTGAATGCGTCAAGTGCTCACGCTTACACCAACGTTCAAGTCAACATCATCAATCGACTTGCAGACGCATCACCTGAGTTCCTCTCGCCAATTCCACAGGCAGTCATCAATGAATCCTCTCCAATAGATACACCTGTAACCAAAGTTGAAGCATTCTTAGTCAGTGCTGAATTCAGCTCTTTCGTGCGTTTTTCTCTCAACCGCTCGACAAGCGTGTTCTCCATCAACTCAACCAGTGGAGAAATTTCATTGCAAGCCTCACTAGACAGGGAAAACATTCCTTCCTATCCTGTCATTGTCATAGCGACTAACACCCTTACCTCCTCTCTGACAACTACAGCGACGGTGATTGTCCGTGTTTCCGATGCAAATGACAACCGGCCAATTTTCAACCAATCAAGATACTCCAGCACTTTGCCAGATGATAGTACTGTAGACTCTCGTGTTACTCAAGTGTTTGCACAGGACGCAGACACTGGTAGCAATGCTGCAATCTTATACAGCCTAGCCACGACGTGCGGCGGAGTCTTCTCCATCAACAGCACCACCGGGGTGATACTCCTCTCCAGGACGGTAGATGTTCGCCATTTGCCAAACTGTACATTGCTGGTGCAGGCTCAGGATGGTGGGAATCCAACACAACAAAGTTTGGCCTCTGTGGACATTGTGTTCACCGATGGCAACAACAACCCTCCAGCGTTCACACAATCGACTGTAAATATTTCTGTCAGTGAGGCGATCACTGTGGGCAGCAATATTGTCATGGTGACAGCTACAGATGCAGACCAAGGAGTGGCTGGGAGAATCGCTTATCGCCTTTACAACGATTTTGAATTGTTCACCATCAACTCAAGCTCTGGGCAGATATCTACCACCTCCATGCTTGACCGTGAGAGCAACTCATCCTTCACGCTTGTAGTTGAAGCCTACAATCCTTTATCGAGAGTGTTCGGACCGGTCAATGCCTCAGTGCTCATCACTGTGCTGGATGTGAACGACAATCATCCTATCTTTCCCCAGTCACTCTATAAAGTATCTCTTCGTATTCCACCGGTCAAGTCTGCTGGCACTCCCCTCTTACAGGTCATTGCCACCGATGCAGACATTGGAAGCAATGGAGCTGTTCGGTATGTTCTAGCCCAAGCTAGCCAGCTATTTTCTTTGAATGCAACATCTGGTGTTCTCTCCTCCGCTGTCAACCTGGTAGCAAACACCTCCGGCTCGTACTCACTGACGGTCGTAGCAATCGACAATGGCCGCCCTTCTCTCAACGGCACTTCACAAGTTGATGTGACCATTGCTGCAGAGTTGGCACTTGCAAGAAATGAAGATCTTGCATTCATCCTGTCCTCCGGTGTGTTCCGGGTTGGAACAACATCCTCACAAAGCGAGGAAGCGTTCCAGACAAATCTTTCCTACATATTTGGCATGCCCGTTGGTCAGCAACAAACAGTACGTGCAAGACTCCGAGGGTCCAACATGGTCTCCGTCCAGCAGTCCTTCCAGCCAAGCTTGCTACCTGCTTCCTCTCTGCGCATTGTGCTTGTCACACGTACAGTGTGGTTTGACTCTCCGCAGGTGAGCGTCACCGCTCAAGCCATGGATGTCTACCATCGTGTGCAAACTCAGCCAACAACAGTGACCATCACCTTGACCCATCCGTCTCTCGCTCCATCCACCGCAAACTGTCAGACATCCACTTCCACAGGTCTGTGCACGGCTCTAGTCAATGTACCATCATCATGGTTCTCAGCTGACACCAGCTTGAGAGTATTCGCATCGATACCCAGCACAAGACCAATTTCATCAAGCCACAATGTCACACTAAACAAGCAACCATCTTACACCGTGAGGAGAAACGTGGTGGTTCTGGCTCCACACTTTAATCTTTACCGAGGAAGATCTTTCCGATTGAGTGTCTTTGCTCACGGCACGTATGCCCTCAGTGCATTCAACTTGCTTTTTAGCTCCAGTACTGATCTTCGCATTACAAGAGCCGAGGTTGACTCTCGACTCTGGTCATCAAGTAGTTTGACAGACAGCAAAGGAAATCTTGCTGTGAACGGCAGGCTTCTGTCTGAGGGCTCTGCACCAACAGGGCTAGTCACGGCAGCCACAAAACTGCTGGATTTGTACGTGACTGTTCACTCAACTGCTGCCGAGGATGTCTTTGCAAGTGTCAATTGCACGGTGCTTTCGTTGATAAATGTCAAGGGAGAGTACATTCAGCCAAACTCAAGACCTACACCGACCCACGCCACATTTGTGGATCGCCTGGGTACTACTCAGACGTCAGGCAGTGTGTTTGTTGCTAAGGACCGCGTGCAAGGGCTGGTGGTCCATGTCAGTCAGCCTCAGCTGGTGAACACAGCTCTTCTCACAGGCCAGTCAGTCAGCACGTCCATCACAACCTCGGCAGTTTTCGCGTCCGGAGCAATTCAAACACTTCCTGCAACATGCTCATCAGTGCAGCCAGCTGTGCTGTCCGTATCTAGTGACTGTAACACTGTTTCCGTCAACAGCTCACAGCACAAAGCAAGCAACCATGCAGCCGTCATGGTGACAAGCTCTGGTCTGACAACGTCCGTAACCATAGCAGTCTGGCAACCTATGATTCCATTGCAGCTGGAAGTGGCTGACTCAACGCTGAATCGCGTTTTTGGATGGCGGTCCGGACCATCTTGCTCCCAGCAGTACCAGAAAACTCCCATTGATATCACAACGCAGATCACGGATGGCCAACAGGTTATATCTAATATCTCAGTCAAGCACCTAGTCCTGTCTCATGTTCAGACATCCAACTCTAGCGTGGTGCGAATAGTTGGCGATGAGCTTCAGGGCGTGTCTCCTGGACAGGCCCTCATATCTGTTATAGTGCAAGGACGCCATCTTGGACAAATCCGTGTTGTCGTAAGTGACTCGCAGGTCCGAGTGGATGGTCTTGACACTGCTGTCCTTACATCACTAACACTTGCACTCTCCCCGGGACCATTCATGCCTCTTTCTGCTCTCACAGCAACCAGTCGATGGCTTCAGGAGCTAGATTTTGAAGGCAAGGCAGCGACCGTTCAAGCTGCTGCTGTTTTCAGCGACAATCAGCGCATGTCTCTCTCTGCCAATGACCTTGTTCTCAACACAACTAACAGCAATGTTGTGGCGATCACGTCTACAAATCAAATATCAGCTCAGGGCAGTGGGGGCGGGGAGTTTGTTGAAGTGACATGGATTTCTACTTGTGGGAATGTGTCCCTCGTGTCCGCTATGGCCTTTGTCAATGTAACCCTCCCAGTTCCTCTGTCAGTCACTGTGACAGGAATATCTACTTCACAGTTACTCACTCGAACCTTTGACCCTGCTCGGCTGACAGGAATCCCAACTCAAGCCAGCCTCCGGGTTGTTCTGGTTTTCCAAGGCAACCGACAGCAGACTGTGACCTTGGACCCACGCACTGTCTATGACTTGTCACAAGCCAGGGGCCTCTTCACTGTCACAAAGCAGTCAGATGGTACTCAAACCCTGACTGCAACAGGTAGCAGTGTTGGCTCAGGAGTACTGATCATCCGATTTCAACAGTACCCCAGCGTGCGCTACCGGGCCACTGTCACGGTGGTGCAATCAACAGATCTCACCATCTCTGCCATGCCTTACCCAACATTTCCAGGTTCTGACAGGATTTCATCTGTGACACTGCGGCCCATATCAAACACCGGCATCTATCAGCAGGTCCTGCTAAGGACGAGACTTCTTCTCAGCGACCTGAGCAGTCGTGATATCAGCAGTCTAGCTCAACTTCAGTTCACTATCACAGCTGCATCAGCACTCCAGTCAGCCCTGTCTCTAGCTGGGACAGGAAGTCAGAGGCGACTTTCCTTTACACCGAGTGCGAGTCATCAAACAGGTCAAGTGATCGTGTTTGCAACGCTGTCTCAAGTCAACTCCTCGCAGAACCTGTCACTGAACATTACATCGTCCGCTGTTCGTGTTAGCTCAGTTTCCCTGTCGCTTCCTTCCAGCACGTTACGTGGCTTGCGGAATTCTGCCACTCTCCAGCTGACAGCAAATGTTCTCTTTGATGACGGAACACGATACCCAAGGCTCTTTACGACCTCAAACCCAGCTCTACCAGGTCTTCTCTCCTTGTCCACATCCCATCAAAGCATCGCCAGTGTCGATAACACAACGGGTGTGATAACGTTGCGCGCCAACTCTCTCCAGCTGACCACAGTCTCAGCCCGAGCAGTCGTCTCTGGCAGAAGTGGCACTGCATCGTTTGCATGCAATCTTGATCCCGACGTTGGAGACGTGGACTTCGGCCAGGCATCTGGGCTTCCTCTCCCTTCCCGCTCAGACAACTCCATCTTCACTCTTCCCGTGCGTGTCAACACCGGATCAGTGTTGCTCGGCTCCTTGGATCTCCGCCTTCACTTCAACGCGTCCATTTTGCGTGCCGAGAAGGCTTTAGCAGGGACTGACTGGCCCCAAGGTGCCATCTTTACTGCCAACCTAAACGATCCAATCAACGAGGTTGCATTTGGAGGCTCTGTCACCCAGACACCTTTGACAGGTCCTGCCCTTCATGTTGCCGATATTACGTTCCGTGCCATTGGTCAAGGTGTGACATCACTTCAGGCAGAAGTTATCACCATGGCTACCCAAGAAGCAGTGGCCCGCACTATTGGAGCGGCCACACCGCGTTTTAGCCAAGCTGGAGCTGGACTTCGTCAGGTTGTGACTGCAAGCCGACGACGACGGTTTGTTGAAGATTACGTTGACGCTCCCTATCCTTCAGGAATTATTGCTGCGAGTCGTGCACGACGACAAGCTCCGTGCAGCAGTGTTCCTTGCTCCAGTAGCCAGTGTCCTGGCGGACGGCGACAGACAGGAGACACAGACGGTGATTGTCTGTTCGACATTCGAGATGTCACCTTCACACAAATCTACCTGGCAAGTGAAGCCTTGGGATTTCCTGGTACTACAGGTAGTGCCCTGCAGGCAGCCCTCAGCCGTACATCTGATCGTTTATCACAAATGGATGCGGATCGAAACGGAGCAATTGACATCGGCGACGCCGTCTTTCTGGCAAAGGTCAACTTCAAGCTTCTCCATTTTGTGTCCTCGTTCAATGCCACTCCAGTGCAGGATCTCAGCTCAAACTGCACCCTCCGTCTGTCTTGTCGACTTTTCCAAAAAGGAGACCTCCCTGTTGACTCAGCACAGACTCTTGTCTTCTTTGATTTGGCCCAAAATAATCAAAGCTTCACGTCAGAAGCTCAGCAGTTTCAACTTTCACTCGGTCAGAAGGTGAGCGCAGTCGATCGTAGCGGACCTCCAGGAGGTCTTCTGCAAGCAGAGAGTGTTGGCAGTGGGGAGTTTGTCGTACAAGCAACGCTCAATTTCACTGGAAGTTTTGTTGGTGCCACAATCATTCAAGTGACAACAGATGCGCTTGGCAGCACAAGCCAATCCCGGCAGCTGTCTTTCCGTGGCTCACCCACACCGCCATTCCTCTTCTCGACGCCACTGGACAAGACATTCACAACTGCTGGCCAGCCGGTCACGCTCATTGCCGGGTCAGGCTACAACCCTGGACTCATTTTCAACAATCTTCTTAGCTCCAGGGTGTGTGTGATTCAGCGATCTCGTCGTCTTGTTTTCATCGAGAGTGTGCACAATGTCTCTATAGCTGAAAACCAGCGTGCAAGGCCCTTACTATCTGTCAAAGCCTCCTTCATCTCACAATATCCTCTCACCGTACAAGCTGAGCCTGTCTACACAATCATCAGTGGAAATACATCCCTTTTTGCTGTCAATGCAAGTACTGGTGTCCTGAGCAGCATTCAGCCATTGGACAGAGAGGCAGCATCTGGGGGTGAGTACACTCTGGTTGTCGTGGGCAGTGACAGCACTGACGGCTTACACCAGACAGCAACAACTACGGTTTCTGTCACCGTCACAGACATCAACGACAATGCGCCAGTCATTGAAAATGTCATTCCTGGTTTCATCAATGTTTCCGCCACTCTGCTTCCCGGCTCAGTGGTCTTCCAAGTGAACGCATCCGATGCTGATGAGGGCTTTAGTTCAGACTTGATCTACTCACTTCAAAGCAGTGGGCCTTTCAGCATTGATGACCGAGGGGTGGTCACCACCAGCGACTTCCTTCTTGCCTTGCCTTACTTTGCCTTGACAGTCACGGTGTCAGACCAAGGCAGGCAGGCTTTGTCCACCAATCTCACCGTATTGGCTTCTGTGCAGGACCAGCAGCTTGTACTCCAGGCACCAAAATTCTCTCGACCAAACTACACGGCTTTTGCTCCAGAAGATGCTTCACTGGGATTTCGTCTTGTGCAGGTTGTGGCGAGCGATGTCCTAGACTTGACTGTGGTGTATGGCCTCTCCTGGCTTCAGACGGATGATTCTGATGTGAGTGACAAATTCTTCTTGAACTCATCATCTGGCCTGCTTGCGCTCACCTCTCCCTTGGACCACGAAAACCAGTCTGAGTTTTCTCTGCTGGTGAGTGCGTGGAGACCTGAGCTGTTGAAGTTTGGAGGCAGGAACTCCTCTGTTGAGGTTAACGTGAAGGTAGCAGACATCAATGAGCTACCGTACCTCTTGCCTGGCTCGCCGGAGGAAACTTCAATCAAAGCAAACACCCCTCCATTCTCTTCTCTTGCTACTTTCCCAGCAGGAGACCCTGACAACGGCACTTTCGGTCAGTTGAACTTCACCATTCTTTCCGGTGATTCAAAGAACTTTTTTACCATCTCGCCGTCGGGTGTGCTTTCGACAAAATCAATTCTATTCAACTCAGCACACCAAGAAATTGTTCTTTTGTTGGCTGTCTTTGACAGCGGCTCACCATCTCTCCATGTCACTTTCAATTTCACAATCAACATCACTGCTGTACTTCCCCCTGAATTCAATACTGCATTTTTTTCAGGGTATGTAAGTGAAGGAGCCCTGCAATCAAGTCCAGTGCTTCTTGTGCAAGCTGTCGGTGATGGAGCTTCTGTCAGTTATTCCATTCTAGCTGGCAATAACAATCGAAGTTTTGCAATCAACTCCAGCAGTGGCGAGATATCTGTTTCCAACACTCTTGACGCAGAATCGGTTTCCTTCTACTCACTGGCGGTGTCTGCCACCACTCAGGACATTTCTTCCATGTCTAATCTCACAACACGAACTGCTGTCAACATCAGCATTCTGGACGTGAACGACAATCGACCTGAATTTGTTCAAAGTTCTCTTGTGGCCAGCGTATCAGAGGGAGTGGCCCTGCAAACAGTAATTGCCTTGCTGACAGCCGTAGATCGCGATATCTCCTACAACAACTCTCTCGTCGTTTACTCCTTAGTAAACTCATCAGCCCTCTTTACACTTAACCAAGTAAACGGTGAGTTATATAATGACATCCTGATTGATCGCGAGAGTGTGTCTTCATACGCAGTGGCAGTCCAGGCCTCAGACAAGGGAGATCCTCCGCTTGTCAACACTGCCACTCTACTCCTAACCATCCTTGATATCAATGACAACAGTCCAGCTTTCAGCCAGTCGGAGTACCAAGTCACTGTTCCAGATACCACAGTGGCGGGGACTCCCCTTGTGCAACTCCAAGCCTCAGACCCAGACCTTGGAGCTAATGGTACCGTGCGCTATTCAGAAATGATGTCATCACCTCCAGGACTGGTCTCAGTGAACTCTACCACCGGGATTGTGTCTCTGATCACCTCACTCCACGACATCACTGTTGATCGGTTAATGCTGCTAGTCATTGCGGCAGATCAAGGCACCCCACCGCTCTCAAGCAGTGTCACAGTGATACTGAACGTCCAGGCCCAAGCTGTTCGACCTGAATGGACAGTGAGTGGAGCATTCCTTCAACAGTCATTCTCCATCAACAACAGTGCCATGGCATTCAGCCGCCCACTGACTCTCTTCACAGCACAAGGTCAAATTAGTTCCAATTTTTCCGTTCTCACCGCATCTTTGCCCATCCCACAACTTACAGACCCACCAACTGTTATGTCTGGCAAATTGTTAACCTCATCCCCAGACATTTACTGCCACATCTCTGGAAGCAGCTGTGTCAATAGCGTGCGCGTTGCTCTGCAGGCAAAGACAGTGCGCCATCGCACTGTCATTGGTCAACTGCTCTTTGCTGGCCTGGAGCTAAGTCCCACCATGCGAACATCCAGTAGCTGCCGTGGATCACAACCACATGGTGTGTGTGTAGTCACCCTTTCTGTTCCCAATGGATGGTTTCCAGCAAGCGGGACTCGTCCTGTCATTGTCAATGTGACCTTTGGACTTTCTACCTCTTCCTTGACTACCAACAGTGGGATACTTTCTCTACAACCTCTCTCCCCTGCCACAGTGTCACAGAACACTGTTCTTCTTCGACTGCCAGAGAACAAACTTGTCCGTGGTGAGCGCTTCACAGCCACTTTGTTTAGTCAGACCGCCAGCCGTGTCGCATCCTTCACCATCCGTTGTGACGTGGATGCCAACCTTCGTTTTTTGCGTGGCATTGTCTCCTCTACGGTTTGGCTTGCTCAAGAGGAACTTAAGAACAACCGTCGTTCCTACGCCATCAGCGCTGCTCTTCAGCAAAGCCAGCTGCAACAAACTGTCAGGCAAGTTGAAACTCTCTTTCAGCTGCTAGTAGAAGTAGACGGCAACGCAGTGGAGAAGAGCAATGCCAATTTCAACTGCTCTGTCCTTTCTCTCGAGGACTTGCGACAAGGAGCCGTGCGGCCAAGCACGGCCTCTCAGCCTCCTTTCCCTGCAAACGTCATCGATCGCTATGGCAGCAGTCAAGCAGGCCATGTGTTTGTAGAGACAGACTCTGTTCAAACAGTATTTTCTCATGCAGACCGCCCGGAGCTGATCAACACGGCTGTGTGGACTGCTAGACATGTAAACAGCAGTCTACAGGCTGTGGCTGTCCACCTGTCTGGGAGAGTTGCTGTCAGCCGGCCTGCCAGCTGCTTCAGTCACAATACATCCCTTGTCCAAGTGAGTCAAGATTGCCAGACCGTGTTTGTCAGCGGTGTTGAACAGAGTGGTTCTCGCCAAGCAGCCGTTTCACTGCAAGTAGACAATGTACAAACACAGGCTCTCTTCATCACCTGGCAGCCATTCACTCTTCACCTGGGAGTGAGGGACAGCACCTTGTCAGCTGTCACTGGTTGGCTTGGCAACCTAATGGGAAGGTGTGTACAGCGGTATCAGCAGACTGGAATTGAGGCGTGGGCGAGTTTTTCAGATGGACTGACCACCGTGAGTAACGTGACTGTCACGGACAATGTACACGCACTCCTCCAGAGCAGCAGTACGGGCACAGCTGTTGTTGAACGAACACGACTGATTGCGCTTCAACCCGGTCAAGTACGGATAACCCTCACACACCCTGTGACTCAACAATTGTTGGCCTTCACTGACGTGGCTGTCACCATGGCAACTGTGGACTTAGTTGGCCTCAGCCTGACAGTTGCCTCTCGCCTCTCGCTTTCTCTGTCTCTGCCTACTTTGTCTGAATCAGCCGGTCGTGTTCAAGCTCAGCTTCTCCAAGACCTGGCGTTTGAGGGACATCGGGCATCAGTGATCGTGGCAGCTCATTTCAGCGATGGCTTTGCACAGCTCATTGATGGTGATAGCGGCCTTCACGTTCATTCCAACTCAAGTAGCTTGACAGTGTCTGGCCAAACTGTTGCAGTTCTCTCTTCAGGGTCTGGTCGTCTAGTTACCGGTTCTCTTACGTCTGCCAACTGCAGCTCAGCCATCCTTGCCACAGGAGCAGCAGACCTTGTCATTTCTCTCCCAACTCCAACAAGGGTTGAGGTGTCTGTCACCAGCAAACGTCTCACTCCGTCTGATGATGCAGCAGCAGCTGCAGGAATTCCCAGCACGTCTCAAATCACCGTGACTCTTTTCTTCGGGTCAGCCTCATTGGACATGACGCTGGACAATCGCACCATCTTCAATCTCACTTCAGTCCTCTTCTTGATAACTCGCCACTCGAGTGGTGTCCAGATCACAGCCAGAAACACCAACTCTGCTGGCTTTGCTGATCTTCATGTACAGTTCAGACACACTTCTCTCTCATCCACTGTCAGCCTGCAGCTAGTACAGACCAGCGCCATGCAGGCCTATGCCTCACCTTACCCGCAGTTCCCAGGTTCAATATTTAGGAACACATCAATGTTGAAGGTGATCAGCACCACAGGCATACGCCAACAGGCGTTGATTCATTTGGCCCTGCTCTTGACAGACTCTAAGCTTGTTGACATCAGCTCACACATTCGCTCTCAAGTTGTTGTCACGCCAGCGACACCGGCCAATCTTCAACAAATCGTTCGCCTGCAACGCAATGTTGCGAGTGGATATCGCTTGTCATTCAACTCATCCACAGTACTTGGCATACTGCACCTCAACGCCAGCTTTGCAAACCGTGTTGCAACATCTCTCACCATAAACATTGTCGCAGAGCAAGTTGAAGCTGTTGCCCTAGCAATTCAGCCATTGCCTTTCAACACTCTCCGAGGATTGAGTGGCGTGTCAGAGGTGCAATTGACTGTGAGTGTCACTTTTGATGATGGAACACAATACATCAGTCTGCTCTCAGGATCAACACCTGCTCTTCCCAGTCTTGTCACATTTTCATCGCTGACGCCAACTTATGCCAGGGAGAAGGACGCCTCGAGTGGTCTCGTCATTCCACTTCAGAACAGCTTCTCCCAAGAAGCTGTCATCCAGGCTTCCACGGTTGGTTTGAACAACTCTGAGGTTCGTGACAACTTGACGCTCACTGTTAACCTCGATCCAGCAGTGGGTGATGTTGACGTCGGCTCCATCAATGGCCAGCCCCTTCCTCCTCAACGTGCCGGACAGAAGTTTTCTGTAGCTGTTCGGGTGAACAGCGGATCACAAGCCCTCGGCTCTGTGGATATCTCTCTCAATTTCGACAGTCGTGTCTTGCAGGTAAATTCAGTCACGGTTAGTAGCCGATGGGGCAGCAATGGTTTGTTCCAGGCTCAGTGGACAGACCGTGTTGGAGAAGTGAAGTTTGGTGGAAGCGTTGGCAGTGACAATCTCCGTGGCTCTGCCTTGCACGTTGCAACCATTGAGTTTGAGGCGCTGGGTGTAGGAAGAAGCTCATTGACTGGTGTTGTTCACACGCTTGCCGAGAAGAATATCCAAGGAACACCTATTGGCTCTTCAACACCGAGAAACATTCTTGCTGGAAATGTTATCCAGATTATTACTGGGAACCGCCGTCGAAGGCGACACGAAGATCAGAGCGTGCGCCATGGCGGATATCTGAGTTACCATGGCAATCGTCAGAGACGAGCAGTGGAGTGCAGTTCTCCTCCGTGTGCTGTGTGTCTTGGAGACAGGGAGACTGGCGATGCTGACGGAAACTGCGTGTTTGATGTCCGAGATGTGACATTCACACTCATCTACCTGGTGGAACAAGCTCTGGATTTTAGTACATCACGCGGCCAGTCCCTTGTCAATCAACCAGCAGATATCCGGCAAGCTCAGCTGGCTGGCTTGGATGCGGATGGCAATGGTGTAATCAGTAGCAGTGATGCTTTCTTCCTTGTGCGCTTTGCGTTTGGATTCATCTATGCGTTGAAGTCTCTGACTGTCACTCCTGTTCAGCACCCTCTCTCTGGCTGCTTACTGACAATCTCTGCAAACATTGTGCAGCGCAATGACGCCCCTCCCTCAAACCCGGGCCGTGTTTACATCGCCGTGGACCTTGCCCACGAAAACTCAACCTTTCAAGATAGCCTCAACGCATCCATCCTACTCCGAGGTTCAGCTCTTCTCGAATCAGACGTCCATCCCTATGGTAACATCTACCGTGCAGACTTTGACGCGGGAAGTCGTCGATACCTGGTTATTTTTAACACTTCTGTGGTAATCAGTGATATCGGGGTGTCTCTTTTCCAGCTGACGGAAGATACCACTGGTGGCACATCAGTTGCACGCTTTGCATCCTTTGTTGGCTCTCCGTATGGTCCCCGTCGCTATGCCAGCCATCTCAAAGCAGACATCACTCTTGGCAACCATAGTGTTACCATCAACCTTCCAGGTTACAGTCCTTTCCTGTTATTCAGCAACACTCTGCCGTCCAGCGAATGCAAGGCCGACATTATTCTTGCAGAACGCTTCACAACGCTTCTTGTCGTGAATGCTACCACGGCGAAGCTTGGCTGGGCCTTGATCAACCAACGACCAGGCCTTGGCGAGACACTTAACTTCACAATATCGACGCTGCAGTGCAGTCTTGTTCAACTATTGAATAATGGAAGACAAATTCAGTATGGGCCCTCCGGTAATCTGTCATTCCCCACTGGGTGTGAGAGCAGGTTTGAGATGGCAGTGCTGGGCCTGAGTTCTGAGCTGTATGACCTAACGCCATATTCTGACTACTACTTTCAAGTCAGCTTGACTGGAGAGAGCACAACAACGGTCTGGGAGAAGCTGACACTACCGGAAGCGCGTGAGTGATGGAAAAAGATTAGTGATAAAGTTGAGGGAGGGTATGAGGCAACACCCCTCCCCTCTTAGGGGGCTCCGAGCAAACATACCATATATGGCCATCAATAATACTGTTTTCTAGATGTCCAGTTCTTGAAGGGAATGTCCCCGTTGTTGCAGAAGTAGAAGGTCAGAGTCAGGTGCTTTGGGAAACATTTTCATCAATCCACCACCCGTATAATTTTGACGTTTCACATGTTCTACATCGTACTTTTTTTTTTTTTCTATTCAGCTCCGGAAGGTCTTGCTGCTCCGGTGGTTACTCCAGTATCGGGTGGTTGGTCTGTGACATTCTCTCCTCCATCACAGCCATTCGGCATCATTCTCTATTATGTGGTGACTGCCCGTCGCAACAATGTTACAACTGTTGTTTCCAATGGGACAGGATTGAGTATGCTGCTACGTGAAGAAGCAGATGGTGTGCGTGTGACAGCTGCCAATAGTGCTGGCCAAGTGACAAGCGATGAAACTTCTGTCTTCGGTGAGTCAAAACCCTTGTCCTCCCTTCCTTTAGCTTACTAAACATTTATTTCATCTCTCTACAAGCTTCTTCCTGGTGGCCCAAAACCCCAAATTTAAAAATGCACATAAACGACCCCCAAT
>JAOWAR010199284.1:0-15260 GCA_028571005.1 Clathrina lutea | reverse complement strand
AAAATTAATCCTGGCACCAGGCACCTCCCGCGCTTTGTCTTGGCTCAGCTCTCACATGTCCTTTTCTGGTGTTCCATTCTGTTGGAAGTTGTTTGACTGTCGTGATAGTTGCCAAAAGGGCACTCATATTGCTTGTTGCTGACCAGTACACGCATTATACGGCCCACCGCCCCTGCTGCTTGTAATTTTTTGTGTATTGATAAGTAACGGGGCATGAGGGACGTTAACTGTTCCCATCTCTTCCATCCCCCCATTCACCGTTTGTGTCGAATAATAAAATGGAAGATTATGCCAGGTAGGACATAGGGCTCATCACAAACCCTCTGACTAGATTGCTCTGTGTTCTTTTTTCATCCACCCTTCCATACAAGTATGACATTCACTCACAGAGAAAATAGTTGATGCATTAACTGTTTGCATGTCTTAGGACTGAGCTCAAATTGACTCACCACATCCAATGGTGTCAAGTGAAGTGCCCACCAAAAGAGCTGGGCTTGAACAGCTGCATCCATTGCCCTCCATACATGTTGTGCGCAATGTTAAATTGGATCGAAGATAAGCAAGCCACTGACACATGTCGGGGACGCAGTGCCAGGGGTTCCTGTCTAAATGCCTGTCATTTGGGGCAGAAAGTCGATTGTCAAGTGAGCATTTGGCACCACCTAATTCAACTGTTTTATCTTCAGGTTGAAAGATGCACGCCAAGAACATTTCACATTGTCCAGTCTGATTATCTCCAACTACTAACAAACTATGAACTCAACATCTCCCCATTGCGTAGTCTATCTCCACTTAAATCTTTCTAGGTGCCTGGGAGGGATGAGCTGAATGGTGAAGTAGTTGAAATGGAGAATACCTCTGAGGCAAACATTAGAACATAACATAATTATAGTCTACGTGGATACCTTAGAGATGTGAACAATATTCATAGCCTTACACAGATCATTATAGTCTACGTGGATACCTTAAAGATGTGAACAATATTCATAGCCTTACACAGTTCGAAGGCTGAAAAGCTCTTGAAAAATGTTTGCAGGAAGAATTGTGAGATTGTTACGGATTAGAAACCTGCGAATGGAAAAAGGAAAAAGGAAAAAGGAAAAGGGAGGTTTAATGTAATCGTCCCAAAACCATGGAAGATCTTTTATTCCTGGATTTATGCCCTACCAACAGATCACGAGAGGCCTCTTCAAAATTCTTTACGAAGAACATCCAGCGATACTCCTATACCGTTTCACTGCTTAACTGTGCCTATTACCCATTTCAAATAAGGCCCAGGGTGTTAGAGATGTTGTGTCTATTTGCTTAATACCTCTCATCAAAGCTCAGGAGTAAATGCTGTACATAGCAGACTGGGCAAGGGAACCCAGTCGGCATATTTGTTCTACGGGAGAAGATGTGTCTACTGGTCCAGCTGGGTGGCTCCAAATCATCAGGAAGAGATAAGTTGAAAACTTGAAACAAAAGAGGGGAGCTCAGACAAAATGTGGCTGGCTTCCATTGACGCGGTGCTTGCCCGTCATATTTGATTGTTTCAGAAAAATGTGGAAAAGCTATTTTCAAGTGTGCTGTAAATAGACTAGGTGCGGTGGTCCATGCGGGTCGTTTATACTTGAAGACACTCGTACACCGTTAGAGTAGAGTCTGAGTATAAATTGAGGTGCATCTAGGTGTCCACGCTCAGATTTTGGATCTGTGGCCATGAGACAGCCATAGTGGGCAACGGCCATATGCAGAGGTTGATGGATTACCCGAACCTGATGTTTTCCCCTATGATTTCCAAACCGATTATCAACTGTGCAATTCCGCGGTTACCATGGGTATCCTGCTACTAGATCACAGCATTTAAAATGTTATCATTGATGTATTCAACACTGCGCTAAATTCTATTTAAATACGCGTGATTGGAGTAACAGGCTGCGCCAGTCGTCGACAGAAGAACATTTTTCTAACCTACAATCACCTATACTGGGCCGATTAATGATAGCTTATATTTCTTCAGCCGGCTCTTTTGTGAGTTGTCATGTCCACCATCTCAAGTCAGGCCGCCATTCTCCACAGCCACTTTCACTGATCCTGCTGACACAAGTCTAAACACATCACCGATCGAACGGCAAATGAAGAAAGTGAACTTTCCAGTAGCTATAGAACACTATTTGAAATTGAATTTTAGGAGTGAAATTTTTTCACAGGGAGCTAGCCCGTCCCTCGGAACTCGTTCCAATTCAGGTTTCTATAGAGTGGTTCTAAATAAGGATGGGTGAATGATACCTATATGGTCGTGAACCATACCTATATGGTCCACTTCTAAATAAGGATGGGTGAGCCATACCTATTTGGTCCACTTCTAAGTAAGGATGGTTGAGCCATACCTATGTGGTCCACTTCTAAATAAGGATGGGTGAACCATACCTATATGGTCCACTTCTAAATAAGGATGAGTGAGCCATACATATGGTCCACTTCTAAATAAGGATGGGTGAGCCATACCTATATGGTCCACTTCTAAATAAGGATGGGTGAGCCATACCTATATGGTCCACTTCTAAATAAGGATGGGGGAACCATACCTATATGGTCCACTTCTAAATAAGGATGGGGGAACCATACCTATATGGTCCACTTCTTAATAAGGATGGGTGAACCATGCCTATATGGTTCATTTCTAAATATGGATGGGTGGCCGATACCTCTATGGTCCACTTTTATGACAAGAGCTTTTGTTTCACACTTACTAAGCACCTATACATTCTTCTTGCCCAAGACAAAACAGTTGCAGATGTTCAAGTGTGTCTGTCTGTTCAGAAACATGTAAACTTAAGCAGAGAGACATGCTTTCAGTTAATCGCTTAAATGTCCATTACTTACAATCTTTCCAACTTCGTCGTCTTCTCAAAAATGCCAGGTGGAAGACTGCTCAAGGCGTTAAAGGACAAGTCTCTGCCAGATCGAGTACCCAATAAGAAAAACAAAGTAAGAAACAAGGTGATAGCTAAAACCATTTCCACCTTTACAGTCCCAATGAGAAATCTATAGCTGCTAATCCCAACCTGTCTTCAACCAAGCCAAAGAAGTTTAATTGACTTTCGCACAGTTAAGTGGATAGATCGTAAGGGATTAGACCAATAGAAAACACCGATGGACAATTACTTTGATGAAAGTCTATTTGACAGAAAGGTGATGGCTGACCGCTTAGAACATTTTGCTCTTTGATCTAATTCACTAATTGTCCTGATTAGAAAGCGGAAAAACAACTTGATGTTCTGCACGCATTGTACAAATATTTGAAAGCTGACTTCTAGATGGTGCAATACTCTTGTCAGAGACTTCAACACAATTGGAGAGAAATGTACAAGAGATGCAAGGGATGGTGGTCAGTTACCATGGTTACCGTGATTTAAAAGTCTTTTGCAGAATGCTGACTTCTATACACTGAACAGGAGAAAGATTAAGGATAATGATGATGGGAGTTTCTTTTGCAAAATGTCCAGGTGTCAAGAGTAGTATGCGTATGAGGTTTTGTCAAAATGTTCTTGAGACATCAGCCTCAGCTTCAACAACACACTAACTTTATGAAAATTCTGTAAGAGCGCCATGGTGTTACAATACCATTGTTGTATTCATGTGCCAATATAAGAGAGACCAGAAAAGCATTAAAGGTGAAAATGTGTAACGACTTACAGAGTATTCAGCTCAGTGCTGTTGTCAAAAATTCCAGCCGGAAGGTTGATCAAGGCATTGTGACTAAAATCCCTGCAGTTGTGGCCAAGCGGAAAGAATCATGAACATTTCTCATGGCATCAAATTTGGTTTGGTTGAAACAGTCTAATTTTGACTAGACAAAAATGTTAAGAAAATTTAATAAAGCTCATACTCCGTGCCTAGACCGGGACTCGAACCTGCGGCACCGAATCGCCTAGCAGACAAGAATCACTTGACGTCCCTCAAGCTTCCCGACCACAGCAAAACACTTAAAGTACATCTATTTGTAGTATGGGCGGTACGCCTGGTACATGACTTACCCGCTACGCCATCACATCATCCGTGTGGACAAGATACCTGACCTAGAAACTTCGCCATTGCCCATCCCTTTTGAGGATTACGTGATGGCGTAGCGGATAAGTCAGGTGATTCTCGTCTGCTAGGCGATTCGATGCCGCAGGTTCGAGTCCCGGTCTCGGCACAGAGTATGAGCTTTATGAAATTTTGTTCCCACGTTATTTCTCCGTGCAGTCACATTTCTCTCAAAAATTGTCAAGTTCAAAAGATCAGACAGGAAGAGGTAGGAAAAAGCACAGAGACACCAACTGTGTTTGGAGACAATTAGGGTAATGAAGAGAAACACAATAAGCCAGAAGTGGATTCAGATTCCACACCTCGTTGTAATATTGACGTTCACTCCTCTTCTCTGTACTTGTCTTTGACCCTGTCCATGTCGTCTCCATTATCTCTACATTGGAATGTCACACCTCTTCCTAGTTCATCTCCCATCCACACTCTACAAAAAGTCAGTATTAGACCCTCCACCGCACACTTTCTCTTATCTCTATTCTTCCAAGGCCATGCTGGCCGTGAAAATCCCAGGGCAGGGGGATACTGGGCTATTCCTCCAAGGCCATGCTGGCCGTGAAAATCAAGGGGCAGAGGGATATTGGGCCCACTCCAAGGCTTTCTTTTGCAAGGCAGCAGGGATGCCTGAACTTGGTGCCATATTTTATCATCATAGAGTAGAATATTACATGTAGCAGTCAGTCTGTTCTTCCTAACAACAAGAGTATAGTGTGGGGAAATTTGACAATGAGCAGTTTGACTAAAGTTTGCCTGATACTACCTGATCATTAAAAAATGGCCTAGCCAAGCCGATCAGTCACAAACAGCTGTCACTTGGCCAAGAGAATAAATTGTACACAAAGAGGAAATGAGAGTACGGCAAAGAAACCCCAGGCGGATGCTTTCCTAAAGTCTTTGCACAATCGATACTTCGATAGGCTAGGGATAATAGTTACAAAATAAAGATTGTACCGCACAACACCATTCACTATCTTTGGATTGTCGGGAGAAGCCTGGACATGTGCTGAAAACATATTACAAAACGTTCAGCGCGAGAAGCTCTGGTTCCTGTGGACCTGATTGGGAGTGTGAATGCTTGATTCTTTAGGCCGAATTCACTGACACTAGTTGAAAGCCACTTTAAACCGGTTCAGTTTTCTTTAGAGTTGCCATGGAGATACAAGTCGAAATTCGAGTCGACGTCGACTGATTAAGTTTTAATCTGAGGTTTTGAATAAACTTCTTTTACCTCAGCATTTAATGATTCAAGATTAGAACTTCTGACTAGCAACGGCCAACACCGGTCTTGTGTCAACGACCATGCTTCGATCAGGCGATCGATGGGTACATTGAGTGCCGGTGTGAATCCGGCCTTAGTTCCGATGGAATAAAGCGCCAACTTTCTGGCTCCAATCGTTACGGTACTAGCTTAAGGGTTTCAAGCTGTTTTCGTTCCCGGAAGGAAGACGCATTTGCATTACGATGAATGGCGGATAAGATCGGGGCTCCGGCTCGCTCAAGTTCAGAAACAATTGTGAGAAGAGGTAGTTGTCAAGGCCTATATATAGACGATTGTGAGCATGTTCCAGTGGCTAAAGACAGAGCGGACGTTACGCTACTGATCAAGAGAAACTCACAGTATATGGATGCTGCTGCCAAGGACGCATGTTGGAATGGCGGTGAGGGCTAGTGATCCGCACCTTGCGTCTTTTAGCCCAGGAATGGAGCTGGTGACGACGTCGCATGGGCATAGACATTGAGAAATGGGAAACGTCGTCATCAACCACAGCAAGGGGATGAGAAGCCTGCACATACTGACGACGGGGAGATACATGAGCCGGGCAGCCACTTGGTCGTGCAGATGTGTTCGCCGGCAGATTGAATGGAGGAGAATTGATATTGCGACAACTTGAAACTACTGTCCACGGTTGGTCGCCTAGCGCCTTTCAGACGGTTCAGCGAGAATACTTTTTAGATATTACTCAGTGTTCCTAGTACATGGGACAAGTAGTTGCGTTCAGGATAATCAGTAAGGCTGGACCATATATTCAGTACACCGACAACCGATTGGTGGGCTTTCCTGCCACGACGATCCGTCGGTCGTGGCTGCAGCAACGGAAATGTACTGGTACGGTCAATCAAAACATTCTCCAGCCAAGAAAAGAATGTCTCCTGAGAAAAACAAAACAGACGAGCGGGTGATCGAAACGTCAAACCTAACACGCAGGATAGTCAAGCTGCTTGGCCGGAAACAGGATGCCGTGGCTTCACGAAGCGAAGACTGAATTGAAGCAACCTAACCTCCAGCTAAAGAGGACTGGTCTGAAGCGATCGCGGCCTGCCATCTATTAATAATAATCCGCGCTTGCTTTCCAGATGAAGGTTACGGTCCCGACAAGGCAGGCTTGCCTACGACAAATCAGCAGTCAGGTGTAGCGTTACCTCAATTGTGCCCGGACACAGAGGATTGCTCAGAGTGAGCTCAAATTGCTTTTTCTTGTTCATCGCTAGAGCAGGCAATATCCAACAGCTCACCCCAGTGCCGTTGTAAGGCAACGCTGAGAGAGGTCTGTGGCTGGGTGATGGGAAAACATTATTTAGAATCTTTGCCACTTGATGCTCCTCGCTTACCTTTGTCAAAGAAGGGAAGAGGTCTTTTGTTGAGATAAGTGCTCTGAAAATGGACAAGGAGCACCTGCTGGGTATAGCTTAGTAACAGAGCACCTGGCTGAAACAGTTCCTGGTGCTGACAAGAAGCACAGCACCTGGTGCGTGCGTGTAACAAATGAGTCGACTTCTCATCTTAGATTATTATTAGGGTGAGGGTGTCCAGGCATACTTCTCTCCCAACTTTAACGCTGTATTGTTTGCACAGACATAATAACAATTATCTCTTTTTAAATTTTGTGTCTCATTACAATCAAGCTTTTCTCATTTGTTTCTCTGCCCCCTCTCTTGTGGTTTCTACCCTCTCTAGCTACACAAGTCGCTAGATTATCTGTACATGTTCTCCTTGAATTCAGTTCTTGGTCTTTCCCCTCCATGTCCTTTGCCCTTTTCTAATTCATCTCCTTTTGGTACTCGTGTACGCGTGTATGCAACATTAGCATGGAGGACAAACCCTTTCTTTGCAATGGAGCGACGACCGATCGACCCTTTCGACGTTACAGGACCTGTGTACATCGTGGCAGAGTGCTGGCGAAAATGGAAGCGTGGCTTTCAGTGTTATCCTGACACCCAAGGAATTGACTGCGCAGCCCGTGAACGCAGCCTCCTGCGTGACCAGCTGATCGACCGCACCCGGGACGCTCGCCTCCGACGCTAATTGCTCGAGACGGCCAACATTAAACTCCCGACTGCCCTTCAGACAGCTCGAGCTTGGGAAGCAGCGGGCGAGCAGGCGAAAGGAATGAAAGCCGCTGCCCCAACCCCGACCGTCAATGCAATCCGCAGAAAAGGTAGAGGAGGGAAAGCCGCAGCCCCCGCGGCCGCTTGTTAGGCCTCCGGTAAGGACTGCCCTGCTTGCAGCAACTGCGGCCGTACTCATCATTACGCGTACGCCCGCGACCCAAACTGTCCTGCCCGAGACAAGACGTGAAACAAAGGCCACGAAGGTAATCATTTCGCGTCGCGGTTTTGGAGTGGCGTCGCTGCGTCACAACCGCGTAAAGCAGACTTGGCAAGCCACCGACGACGACGTGGAGGAGAGGGCCATTGCTTCTCCGTAAATACCGCATCACCGCAGACCGTCACCTGCATCACAATAAAGGATATCGTGACCCAGGCACAAATCGACTGCGGTGCGTCCAGCAATCTTATGGGTCAGGACCTCTTCGACCATCTGAAATCACAGGGCCTCACCGTGTCACTAGGCCTTCAAGAGCGACGCTATTCGCATGATCATTACAGCAGCCGCTGAAGGTGGCAGGCGAATTCACGGCCACAGTCTGTATCCGCGCGATTGTCAAGCAACAACGATGTTCGTCATCCTTTGCAATGATAGGCAATTACTCGTGGGCTGTCAATCGGCAGAGCAGCTTGGCATCCTCTCCGTCAAGCCCGACTCGGTCCACGCCGTGGCCGAGGATGGGTGCAGCTCTGATCCGCTCCGAAATCAGGACGCACAACGCACCACTCTTCCTTGGAGTTGGCAAACTGAAGAACAATCAGGCGAAGATAAATGTCGACCCGCAGGTCAGGCCGGTGGCGCAAAAGCCACGACGAGTTCCGTTTGCTCAAGGCTGTGACCGACCGCCTGAAAGAACTACTCAACAAGGGCATCATTGAGGAAGTCGACGGCCCGACCTCATGGCCAGTCCCGTTGTCATCGCGCCGAAGCCATCCGGCGAGATGCGTCTCTGGGTGGATATGCCCGCCGAGAAAACGAGGCGCCATCGTTTGCGAACGGTACCCGATTCCTACCGTCGTCGAGACGCTTCAGGAACTGTATGCCAGTGAAGTCCCTTTGAAGCTCTATCTTCGGTGGGGCTTCCATCAAGTTGAGGTAGACCGTAGGTACTCCTCACGACTACCACACGGAATATTATCGACTGCATCCGTGTACACTTCGCCCATCACGACATTCCTCGTAGCCTTCGCATGGGCAACGGCCCACACTTCATCTGGCAGGAGTTCGTTTACTTCCTCGCCGAGCTGGGCCAAGAACACTTCACGGGAATACAACATACAAAAAAGGTGTTTTCTTTTCCTAACTGGCAGCAAAGTCGGGAAAACACCAGTCATTTTCCTAACTGGCAGCAAAGTTGGGAAAACGCCTCCTTTTCTTAAGTGATCGTCTCTTCGGTGACTATTTTTTCTTGCTCTTTTTTTAAACTCGATCGCCAATCACATTAGAAAAACAATTTTTTCCTTCATTGCTCTGATGTCCGATAACACTTTTTTTTTTTTTTTTTTTACTCTATCGCAACTCACTTTAGCCATGAGAACGCCTCTTTCTCCTAACTGGTCTATTTTCTTTTCACTTTTTTGGGGTCCCAAGATCAAGAAAACACGTCAAGTTTCCTAACCGAGGTGTACCTTGAAAACATCTCTTTGGGAAAACACCTCCGTGAGGTGCTCCTGCTGGGCATCCAGCACCGTCGCGACACACTTATGTGGCCCCGCACCAACGACGAAGTCGAAAGCCCAAACCGGACGTTGCTGAAAGCTATCAAGGACGCAAACCAGAGCACAATTGCAAGCCCTGGCAGGTCGAACTGGCTTTGATCTTAACTGCAAAATCCATGAAGAAAAGAGAAAAAGGGATGGATTATTATGCATCCTTGTCTTTGACCTTCCGGAGTGACAAATCAATCTGACATCACCTCGGCTCATGTGAAGAAAAGGGCCTAAATCGATTGCTTTTCCCTCGTGAGGAACAGTGCCTACGTGGAGCGAACTCCCGTGTGAAGGAAAAAGGCCTGTACATCATAGGACTTTCGTGCCTACCATGTAGGCACTTTCCTTCACATGCAATTCTTGTGAAGAAAAGTGCCTACATACGTGTCGACGTTCCATGCAGGCCATGTGCTTCACAAGAGCAGTGCCCCTGTGAAGAAAACTACCAACGTCGTCAGTCACCCTTGCGCTTGAGCTTGGTCAATCGCAATCTACGCTGATCTACCTGCCTGGTGCCTTATCCTGCCACCTAGCGTGCTTGTGTCGTGATCGTACAGGCACTTCTGAAAGATTAGAGAAACTGGAGAGAACAAGAAAGGGCGAGAAAGTTTGCAGAAGACCAACAAGAGCTTGGTATCATCGGCGGTGCGTTAACCGCAGGCACATGTTAACTACAAAATAATTATTATTATAGTTCCTTTGCACCTCTCAGTGTCCTGTGGAGCTATCTCGACAGACGCATTGTCATGGTACTGACAACAAAATATTAATAGAAGAGTTCTTTTGCTTGTTCATGAAGCACCTGTACCACAACCTAACTCATGCAGACCATGTTGAGCCTGAACAGAAGCGAGTACATGTCGCATTGTTTGTAAGCATAGTCTGAGGACGTACTAGTAGGTCATGATCGACAGTCAGGTCCGGCGTCCTAGTGGTTTGTCATACCCACACGGAGCAGCGATACGGCAATACATAAGAAGCTGATAATTTTGATTAGAAAGGAACCGTTTGAAAAAGTTAAAGCAAGATGTCACTGCTAGGGCCTGGTCAGGCGAGGAGTGACTTGGGAGAAGACCAGATGTCGTGATCGTGTGTGTGTTATGTGCTACCCGACTCCCGGCACGGCATGGACACCAAGGCTAGTCTACAAGTAAAACTCCGGCCTTATTCTTCTTCTCCATCTGATCACAAGCTACAGCGAGCCACGAGGCCGCTGCACGCACGCATACATACATGATTATGGGGGTGAGGCTGCACGTACGCATACGCACATGAGCATGGAGGCGAAAACGGGAAGTCAAATACTAAAATGGAAAGGGAAAAAACATGACCTTAGAGGAGAGGTCATGACACTCCGGGGGTGGGGGGGGGAGCAGAAAATGAGGGGAAATATAATGGAAACAAACTGTAGAAAAGGAAAGGAGAAAGACAAAGTCAAACCACATCGTCATCCAACATGCAGCGAACAGTGGCCCGCGCATCGGCAGCAGCAGTTCAGCTGGGCCTGCTGGTGTGGGGATGCACAACAGGTGGATGCGGCGCTGATGGAGGCCGAGGGTTTGGAGAAGACCATGCTGTAGGAGCTGTTGCTGCGAGTTCAAGGGGAAACAGCTTGTTGACTGGATGGGTGGTTATTGTGCCAGAAGGAAGGCGGATTTGTACAGAGCGAACTACACCAGAGGGATCTTGGAAAAACATGGTGACCACAGCCAGGTGCCAAGTGTTACGGGGAGTGTCGTAATGTACTTGCACAACATCCCCTACCTGAGGAGTCAGAGTTGAGGATGAAGAGTTGCAACGATGAAATTCGCGTAACGACGTCAAGTACTCCGCCTGCCAACGCATGGAGAACTGTAGAAGCAGAGCACGATGTGCAGCATAGCGCTGAAATGGTAAGTCTCCCGTACGTGAAAACTCAGGGTCCTGCAGCTCCTCATTTGAAAAGGTGAGCGATGGTAGAGTCGTCAGACAGCATCCAAGTAGGAGAGTGGACAGGTCAAGGGCTCCGCATCTGATATGTCAGTAGACGGATACGTGAGTGGGCGATCATTAAGAACAGCTTTAATTTCGGTTATGATTGTCTGAAGTTGAAGGTACGAAATGCAAGATCGACTGAGGACCTTTTTGATTGTAGTCTTGGTCAGACCAACCAATCGCTCCCAGAAACCACCGTGCCACGGAGCCCGGGCTGCGATGAATCGCCACTCACAGGAGAGGTGAGCGAGGTCACGGTGAATGGAGGAGGACTGTAGAAGACGCTGCAATTCAGAATTGCCACCTTGGAAAGTGGAGGCATTGTCCGACAGCATGAGTCAAGGACGAAAGGCTTGCATGAACTCATCGACAGTGAGGTCAGGTACCAGTTCAAGATGAACTGCTCGAATTACAGCACAAGTAAACAAGCATATGTAAGCCTTGCCAGGGCTGTTGTCCAGTTGCTTCATGGACAAAGCACCAGTGAAATCCTCACCCGTGACCTGACATAGATGAGACGCAATGCTGCGGAAGGCAGGAAGAGAAGCTGCGGGAAGTGTGGGGGAGGCTGTGCCGATGACACGACGACAGCGAACGCATGACCGCAAACACTTCTTCACCTGTTGACTGAGGGTTGGGATCCATACTCGGTCACGAAGGGCAGTGACAACAGAATTCAGCCCAGAGTGCATTGCAGTGTGAGCATGAGCATAGGTAATGAAGAGCTTGGCAAAGAGGATGACGTGGCGGCAAGAGAAGAGGAACTTTGGCACATTCTGGAAGACACGGGAATGGTGAAGACGGCCGCCAGAGTGAAGCACACCATCCTTCAGAAACAGACCAAAATGTACTTACCAGTGGTGGAGACTTGCGCCGTTGAGAAGATGACAGTCAGAACACATCTCAAGTGCACAGAGTGCAGCAAGGGAAGGTGCATCCACTCTGCAAAGAAGCTGAGGAAGTTGATCTCTTGTTAGTAGTTTGCACCTTGACAACTCTTGAACCACAGCTGTTCGGTGGCCCCGAGTACGGACCGTTGACTGGAAGAGACAGTCATGGTACGACGACGAGATCGGCAAAGAAAGGCCAGCACAAGAACTGTGACTCGTAGAAGCTTGTTTGTGAAGGCTGCTGAATCGGTTGAAGTCAATGACCGCATCAACTCCGGGAAGTAGATGTGGACTGTGTGAGTGTGACTCTGAATCGAGGAGTAGGGTTGATGAAAATTCCTCACATACCAGGCCTGGTTGTGTGGGCCAAGCGGAAGGCTGCCCTAGCCACCCAGGTCCTTGCCACCAGAGCAGAGAGTCGGCGAGGGGTGTTGCCGTGCAACCTCACGTAAGGAGATCAGCAGGGTTGCATGAGGTAGGACAATACCGCCATGAAGATGCCGAAGAGGTGGTTAAAAATACTTAAAATCACGTTGATGCGATTGGTAATGAAGGCCTTTACTGGCTTTCTGGACAAAAGCCACTGTAGAACGATCTGGCTGTCCGACCAATAGGTTGTATTGATCTTGCCCAGTGTGTTCGAGATCTGACACGAAAGACGCTTCCCTAGCACTGCTGCCATAAGCTCCAGCTGAGGCAGAGTCAGGCGTTCCAATGGTGCGACCCGAGCTCTCGCCACGATGAAGGCTGTACTTGTATTGTGGACAAGATAGGCTGATGCACCATAGGCCTTGGGACTGGCATCAACAAAGATGTGAAGGGCACTGCAGGTAGTGAAGTCGTCTGGCAATCCAGGTATCAGCTGGCGTCAGCATGTGAACTGCAATGCACTCTGGAGGTCTGCTGAGAGGACCTGGCAAGGCTCCTGTAGATTATCTGGGAGGATGGTGTCCCAAGAAAGTGGACGGGTCCAGAGGTCTTGCAAGAAAATTTTTGCCTTGATCAAAACTGGTGACAATAGTCCCAAAGGGTCAAAGACTAGTGATATCTGGCGAAGAACTTCACACTTGGTGCTGATGTCTGCCAGAGATGTGGAAAGGCGTTGTGGAAAGGAGATTGTGTCGGATGTCGGTGTCCATCGAAGGCCAAGGAGAGAGACCGTACGGTTTGCATCAGCGACGTCATCAGCTGCAGCAGCAGCTTGAAGTGGCTGACAATTTGATGACCAGAAACGAAGGTTGAAGCCTGCCTTGCGTAGAAGTGTGCGCGCTTCCTGGTAGAATGCAAGAACATCCACGGTTGTTGATAGGCTAAGAATAGCATTGTCCACGTACAAAGACTTGCGAAAGAGATCACTACAGTGACAAGCATTTAGTGAGAGGTGTTTCAATAGAGTGGCTTGAAGAATGAATGGAGAGCTCTTCGCGCCAAACAACACTGCGGGGAATCGATAGACGGTCATTGGTCCAAGAGGATCGTTGATGTCTTTGAGCCAGAAGAAGCGAGTGAAGTCGCGATCCTCCTCAGCCAACCCAACATGTAAGAAGGCTTTCTCGATGTCTGTTGTGACCCCATATCAATGGAGTCGAAACTGGAGGAGGATAGACGCAATACCATTGACGAGCGGTGGTCCAGAAACCAAACAGTCATTCAAGCTTGGTGAGCAAGATGAACGGCGACAACTGCAGTCATAGACAATGCGTACAGGGGTAGTGGCTGAAGGCTTCATCACAGGGTGATGTGGCAGGTAGTGGGAGGTGCCCGGCGATTGAGGCGCTTCCTCGATGAATCCACGGCGTAGCTGCTCCTTCATGACAGAGTCATAAATCTGCAAGATGTTGGGGGAAAGGCGTCGGGCGACTGAGCACGTCCGATGCAGTGCCACCATGTAGTTACTCGGTAGAGGTGGGTGGTCTGTCTTCCAAGGAAGACGGGCAACATAGCGCTCACCATCAAACTGGATGGACTCCTGGTACTGGCGGAGGAAGTCGGAGGGTGTCGGCTCGTCAGATGGGGCTTCAACGCCGATGGCCTCCAGTGACCAGAACCGTTCAAGGTCTAGATTGTCATCTTTTGTACTTGACATTAGGAGTAGCGAGCTCGTATGGTTATTCGGGAGTCCGTGCATTGGTCGTGGCAAAGGTCTAGAGAAGGTAGCCAAGTTTGGAACTGACCGCAGTTAGACCCTGTGGATAGTGTACCACATGATCACCGATGATGTCCCAGTAGTGATAAGCACCAACTAGAAGTGTGATTGGAAATGCCCCAATGGAGGTTACTGGGGTGGGCCAGCTGCAAGTGATGTAGCCCTGGGATTTCTGGAGGAGCTGGGTGGGCGGTGAGATGTAGCGGAGTGGCAATTTCTGGTATGACAACTGGAAATATACGTACTGATGATCGCTCAGTGGTGAGAACATCTACGCCAACCGCAGGAAATTTTCCAGCTGCAATGGACTGACTGCCAAAAACAGAGAGCTTTAGTTTATCAAATCGGAGTGGCAATCTGCCAGTGATTTCGAAATGAAGCCTCGCTGCGCTCCCTGATCTTAGAGAATGTTGAGAATGTTGAGAATGTTGGCCGAACATAGTCTGTAGTTAGCTGTAGGTGAACGCACGTTGGCTAATGCTGCTAAGAGCCAGGTACTGGTGTTGTGCGTGGAGGGGCAGCCAATGCAGACTGCGGGTTGCCATCAGAAGCTGCGGTCGTGGAGGAGCAGATGCTCATGTGGTGTTTGTGACCGCAAGATCTGCAACGTGAGTTGCTTGGACAAGCGGAGCAAAGAGAGTTCCTCTAGACAAACTCCAGCCGGGCTGAAGTGCTAACTATGACTGGGCAGCTGGATGCAGAGTGCTCATTGCTGCAATAGGCACTAAGACGCAGCTTTTCTTTGAGCCTGGCCTTAGCTGCCCACGCTGACGAGCGCCAGTGGTTACAGCAGCGGTGGTGTAATGGCCGCTATCTAGAGTTTGTCTAGAGGACTCCACTATGTCCACTTCCTTGGCAAGGGCAAGATGTAGGGAAGTGAGGTTCTAGTCAGTGGATCCGTGATCCCTAGTCATTTGCTCCTTCACCGAGGTCGGTAGGCGGGCAAACATGATGGGTGTCAGCAGTTCCCCCAAACTGTCTGTATCCATCCCGAGGGCTTCCAGCGCCCGAACGTGACATTCTATTGTGTCAAAGAATTCCCTCAGGTCCACTGCCGTCGCCTTTGGTGGGCCAATGTCGAG
>JAOWAR010199173.1:0-15267 GCA_028571005.1 Clathrina lutea | reverse complement strand
CAGAAACAGCTGTCCAGGGTTGAGTATGGAGGAGAGCCTGTCATTTTTTGACACACACACACACACACACACACACACATGCGCCCGCACGACAAATAACAATGTTGAATGCATTCAGACTGATGTCGATAGAAGATTCCAGACATGCAGGCTTTCCTAGAAGATTCCAGACATGCAGGTTTTCATAAGAAAACGGACGATTTTTAAAACCTGTGAGATGGTTTTGCAAAAAGAAACGACGAAGGGGTCAGTGCTTCTGAAGTCCTGTTCATTGAAAGCAGCATAACGAGATTTGCTCATTCAGTTTGCTGTTCCCGCTTCCATTTCGCAGATAATTGTTGTCCATGGCCATAAAACCTTTTCCTTTCGGTGCTGGGTCATGTAGTGATACTTTAACCGCTAACTTTTGCAGCAGTTCTACTGAGTTACCCAGCTTCCCAATGTATTCGATAAATGTACGGTCAGTGGGCTTGGCCTGTATCTCATGTCTCAGTGACCCTGTCTGTTTCCAAGCGGCTTCCCACAACAGTACTCCACGTCAGTGAAGCCATTGCTGGGGAAACCACATGTTTTCTTGCTCGACTGAGTTTCTCATGATTCCTTCCCCGGCAATCATAACTTTAAACTGCAATGTTGAAAGCGTACTCATGAGAAATCCAATTTGCAATCCAATTTTGTGAACTGGTAGGAGGTGCAAATTCCTGACCAGAACTCTGGTGCGATTGACCAGACGGACCATAGACTAAGGGAGTAGCAGGCCACTTCCTCAGCGGTGCTATTCTGAGAACTGGCAAAGGTGCATAGATTTATACAGAATGTTTTCAACCAGGTCAAATCTGACTGGTAGATCTACATGTTCTAACTCCAGAGATGACCCAGTTTTATCTACGACAATAATATTGTGGTTACACAACAAACACACATGCACACAAACGCATACACACACACACACAGGCAGACAGGCAGATGCCAACAAAACCATGTCAACTATTCTCTCCAGCAAAAATCCACAACTTGCGTCATTATGGCCAGGTTTCTTCATATTGCAGCCTTTGAGGCCTAAAATCAACACATTTATTAGACAAACAAACAGCCAAGACAGTATATTAGAAAAGAGCTCCAAGGCCAAGCTTTTCAACCACAGACCCAGCAACGAATCAGCGCAAAACACTATGCATAGACGGCTAGCAAGTCTACCACGGCACAATGCTAGCATGTGACTTGCTCACACGCACAGTACTTCAAATATTGTAATTAAGTGCTACACTTTGGGAGGGAGAACAGACCTCCATCCCTCCTTTAAGGTTGAGTGCAGGCTTGCGACAACATCTTTAAGGTCTGGGTTTGAGGCCAGGTTGACATTCTCATCATTAAAGTTCACGGTCGGCTCCGAGTGATTGTACAGCTCAACACCCCAAGTGTCCGCACTGGTCCAGTCAGGTACGCCTTGTATGTGGTCAAACGTTAACCATTCGGTATAGCGCCACTGAAAAAATATGAAATGAGAAAGAAAGAAAGGGGATCAAAGCAGGGAAGAAGAAAAAAGTAGTCCTGAAATTATTATACTGAACGCCCAAGCGTATAGCTCTACAACTAACAAACGAATACAGAATATTCTACTATTCCCTTGCAGATATGCTGCACAATCAACATTCAATGGTGTACGTAAGAATACATTAATTATGACAATTTTCCTCTTCTTCACAGAGTCAGCTGGCGTCTGTGCAAAGCTTTCCCGCAATGCGCACCTCTGTGTGCAAGCCAAGAAAAATATGGCTTCTCGCCGGCCGAGCGAAGCGAGAAAGGCGAGACGCTGGTTCTCGCTGACTGTGGTACGCATGCGCTACTTTGTGGATATATGCTCGACAACGTCGACGCTTCTTCCAGTCGCGTCCACAAACCTGCCCGTTGAGTTTTCGAAGCACCTCGAGGGTGTGGTTGGCCATAGAGTGCAGGAGGGGTGTTGCTAGCTTTCCCCAGCATCTCAAGTTGCCGAGAGTAGGCAGAATGTTTGCTATTGCCCCGAGGGTGAAGCTCAGCTCCTGGTCAGCAAGGCCGTGGATCAGATGGTACCACGATCAATCAAAGTTCCTGACGCCGGTCCATTCCAGCCAGTAGCCCTGAATCAACAGTTTGCTGAAGTGCGCAAGCTGTTGTTCAGTGTTGATCTGGGCAATGATGTTTGTCGTACAGTTGCGGCGGGGCTCAAGCTTTGTGGATGTATGACCATATTGGACTTTTGGGTTGGCTTGTACAACAGTTGCCACACAGGCATGCTCAACCGTGGGCGCTTGTTTGCAAGGTCATCACCCTTGATGTTGGACGAGACGGCTGTACAGGCGGGAGCAGTGATTATTGGCAGAATGGTTTACAATGTCCATTCAGACAACCTGCATATTTTTCCAGGCGGTGATAATATGTTTCATGTGGAGACAAGCACGTCCAGAGGCATCTAAGTTGAGGATGGCTGTGTTTCCAGAGCGAGGAAGCCCGGACCATTGTCTCAAGAAGCACGTCATTTGGGCGTGCAGTCGCTTAACGAAAGTGGAGGATAGATCCAAGGCAGTAAATGGCCATTTTGTTTAACAACAACCTGCTAAAGCCATAATTTGGCTGTGGCTGGAAGGCAGAGCGTATCAATGAAAGTGAGGCATTTCTCGAAGGTTTGCTTCAATAGTTTTGCGGCAACAGAAATCCAAACCGTGGGGATTTGTGGAGTGGCCAAGACAACGAAAACTATCACCATCTTTAAGTAGTTCATATTTTTACCAGCGATTGTCACCTTTGGGATAAATCTTTGATAAGTCGTCGTTACCTTTTTCAATGCAAGTAACCAGCATTTGTTCGGGCAGGCAATTTTTAGCCGGGGACCAGAGCAGAAAATCGTTAAAAGGCTTGAGTAATGCACAATGAAGAAAACAACTGTTGTAGAAGATGGGCGGGTGAAAACAGACGAAACACATTCACAACTGTCCTCAGTCTGAAAGTTTCAATAAGAATTCTAATGCTTTTGATCAGAATTCTAAACAAATATGACAGATCAATGACGATTGTTGTGATATTCTAGCCTCACCTGGTCTGTTCTCAATGAATAGCCCATCACTTGCTCGGGATCATGGCCACCTTTAAATCTCGGTTTACCAGGAATGATCCATAAACCGGCCGTTGGGCGAGGATACTGAGAGAAAGAACCCTTAACAGATGAACAAATAGATATGAGGAGAAGTTCATAAATCTCATCTCCTGAAACAAAAAGAAAATGTGCCGACTATCGTTAATATTGAAAAAGAAAAAAAAGAAACACTTCATCAGATAACTTTGCCATTAGCTGCTTTCAATCTCGCTCATCAGTGAGCTGACATAGAATAATTGACAAATGACAGATGGTCATTACATTTATAGACACATAGAGGCTGCTAATGACAAAGGAAGGGTTGACAAAAGGATCTCAATCACACACTAAAGGGATAGGAGTAATGTCTTGCTTGGTACCTCTTCACAAGATCTAAATTGGAGTCCGTTTGTTTCTACCTTGGCCCTGGTCGTGTCTCAATGCACTACACTCTATTATGCTGATCAATAACTGCAGCACCTGCTCTTACTTCGTCCGCTCACTGTAATCACTGGTTCCTGTTCAACCCCTCCCTGTTTTTTTTTTTCATTGTGATGAATGGCTCCTGGTGCATCTTATTTGATTCTTTTATCCACAGCGTGTTTTGCAACCGTGGAGAGCTCTGGTGCAAGAACACGTGAACAAAGTGTAATTGACCTTTACACGCTTTGAAGAACAGCACAAAGAATACAACAATGGACCTGGCAAACACTCAATACAGAACATGGAGCTCTTTGTAGTGCTGGTGGTATTGAAAGGTATCTTTCTTATCCTAAAGAATGTCACCTGCTTCCATGGCTGCGTAGAGTTGCTAAGCAATGGTGCAACACTGGAGCCCTCTACGCAAATCTCGATCTCCTGGAAAAAGATACACCGATAAATGAAACAAATTAGATCATGGACATACGGACAGCTGATAAGTACATCGGTCATTATTAGCCTGGGAGAAACACCCGGTGTATCTGAAGACGACCTTCGCACTGAGACAATGAACGCAAAGACAGACACACGAAAGAACAGAGGTCTGCCATGATCAGTGGGTCACTTAGCACACTAGTCAGTCGACTTGCTTTCTTCAACAGTCATGCAGATGTGGACTTCACAAGTTTGTTTGATATCAATTTATTTGATCGGGCCATAATTACCTTGAGAGAAGTTTTGCTCTCGCATCTAACTTGGCCACATACACATTGCTCCTAAATCTATCACCGCTCTGCTTTCTTCAGTGCAGGCTTTCTCCTTTCTGCCAGGAGGCCAGGAAGTGATCTAAAAGTATTCTGGAAGGACACCAAACACGCGTGTGGCTGATACAAAGTACTGCAGCATGTGTATGTGCTTAACCCTTGCATTGAATTGATTAATTCATGCTTCAACTGAATAATCCAAAACGTTTCAATACGATTGAAAACTTCACAGATCATTGACACTACATTAACATCTGTGATCCTGCAGAATAAATGACCAAGAAAGAGAAAACAACCCACTCTGATCGCCGACACTTCTGTTGTAGCATTTGCATTTTTTGCTTAGATAGGCTAGGCAGTGTCTAAGCCTGTCATTATAAGCTTTAAAGAACAAGTCTGTGAAAGGCCAGGCAAGTGTCCAAGCCTTTCATTGCAAGCTTGAAAGGACATGTTTGTGATGGGCTAGGCAAATGTTTACACCTGTCATTTTAAGTTTTAAAGGAGAGGTCTATAAAGGCCTAGGCGAGTGTCCAAGCTTGCCACTAGAAGCTTGAAAGGACGGATCTGTTAAGGGCTAAGCAAGCGTCCAGGCCTGTTACTATAAACTTGAAGGGACAGGTCTGTGCCAGTCTCGCACTCAGCTTAGGCCAACGTTCCCTGATTTTCGTGCCGGAGCTTATGTAGACACATTTTCCATTTATCACCACAACAACTTGTGTTTTGGCTCCTGTTTGCTTTTTGCTTTTTTCCTCTGTAAATTTAAGTATCTGTAATGAGTGTATACATGATGTCCGGGAAGAAAAGCTAGATAATGAGGTTTTCCCAGTCCCTGTCAGGAAGTCATCAGCAAGTTTGTTGCAGCTTTGATTTCTGGAGTGGCCTGGAAAATGGGAAAAGGTTTGAATAAGACAGCAGAGAAGGAACAAACTTGTGGTGCCAATGACAATATTTTGGCTTTAATCAGATCAAACCATACATCACAGACCTCACACGAACCCAAGACAGAAAGAACAAAGGGGAAAATGATAGGAAAACCAGAAATAAAACCTGGGTAGATCTAAGTCTGGTCCACTGAGTTCTACTGACTGAGCTATCCGTCTGTTCTGCTGACCACGGCTTTTGACTTCCGTTTTCTCTCTCAAACATACAATTGCTGTGACACCTATAGAGTGGCAGCCGACACCAGCTACTTGGGTGCTCTTCTGTTGCCTGGAGGAGAGGTAATCTATAGGCTAGCATCCTCTAGCTTGGTTAAATTGAAAATCACTGTAGTACCTAAGAAAAGCATGCTCCGTTTTCATGCCGGGAAACACAATAATCATATTGAATTGCAAATTTCCTCTGAACTTGAGCGAGAAAAAACAAAAGAAAAAAGGATGGGCGAACCACAAACTAAACCAAGGTGGATGGAAGTCCAGTCCATAGCTTTATTGGCTTTCCATCTGATCCTGTGAACATAGCTTTTAACTTTCATTTTTTCTGGATTTGATTCCCGGTTTGCCCATCGTTTTTTTTTTTCTTTTGTTCTCTCTCGCTCGCTCGCATTCGGAGGAAATTGGTGTTTTCATCTGATTATTGTGGTTTTCCACATAAGAGCATAACCTTGCTGTTCTTCAATACTAGAGTGATTGTTGATTTAGTTCGGCTAAACGATGCCAGCTTCTAAACCACCTCTCCTTCAGGAAGCAAAATGGTTACCCGAGTAGCTGACATAGGCTGCCATTTCATAGAGTTTGCAGTAGCGAGAAAGTTCACGTGTGAGAGAGAAAATGGAAGTTAAAGGCGGTGTTCAGCGGATTGGGTGGATAGCTCAGAGGGTAGAGCTATGAATGGGCTTTCTGTCTACCTGGGCTCGATTTCCGGTTTGCCCATCGTGTTTTCCTTTCGTTATTTCTCCCTCTCTCTCCCATTCACAGGAGATTTGTGATTTCATCTGATTATTTTGTTTCCCGGCATGAGAGTGTAAGCCCGCCTTTCTTTGATAATACGTTCATTTATTGTGGCGCGGATGTGAATTTGCAAAGCAGAGAACAATATCATTTCCATCATTGGCAGTCGTAAAATTGTTGAGTATTCAAAGTTGTTTCTTGCTGCAGTTTGGTGCTAAGGTGTATTCGCAAGTAGTTCTATTAGCGTAGCCTCCTGACTAACCTGTGAATTGTTCGGGCACGTCTCTGGCCGAGGGATGCCAGCCAGATCTGCTAGTGACGGGAAGATATCGATGAGCTCGACAAGAGCAGATGTTTTCATTCCACTGTCTGTCACACTCGGCACATGGAGAAGAAAAGGAACGTGTGTTGCATCCTCAAAATTCTGGAAGCAAACAGACAGGATAAAGAATGGAACCTTTACAAGCACAGATCTTTAACACTGAATGGACTTATTAATTGCTCACTCAACGAAGCTTGACCATAGATCAGTCTTGTGAAGGCTTTGAAGAAAACAAAGGACTGTGGAAATACATTGAACTTCCCATTCAACACTGACACCACTGACTGCGTAGGGAAATGCATAAGCATGTGTTCGAAAAGGTCAACATACTTGAGCTTGATGAATGTGGCACTAGGAAGATAACAGATAGCTGAATGCAAAGAACTGAATAATCTGGTGAAACTCAGCCTGTCGATGATTGTGAGGGAGAAGATCACTCATCCCTTCACCCAAACAAGCTGATTAATTTTAGGAAGCACAATGGCCTGCATGGTAGTAATTACTGAGAGCTTTGCCTCACCGTGTACTTCGCCCATTCTCCATGCTCCCCCTGAAGAAATTATGAAAAAAAAGGAGACAATAGAAGCAACTGCCCAAAAAATACTTTTTCCAAACAAGATTAAATGTTTCAACCTGGTTCTGAAATGCAACAGCCTGACAAACAACAGGCCAATCCGCATTGCATAGCATTTCACCCATTTCGTTCACAATGGGCTAAACGTATTATCAATGGAACTTTGGGAAAATTGCAAAGCTTTTGTGAAATGAAAAAGGTCAAGTACCATGGATATACTGCCATTTTCTTACGAGCTGCCAGCCATGGTCACCCCACAAGACAATAACAGTGTCATTGCCATATCCAAGCGATTCCATCTTACTGATCACTTTCCCAACCTGTGCGTCCGTGTAGCTGATGCCAGCATAGTACCTGTGTATGCACGAAAAATAGGCAGGAGAAAAAGGGAAGCTGTCACATTGCATATCTTTACAGTTCCTGATTCTCCGGACCACCGATGAAAATATTTTGTTGAAAGACTACTTGATAAAGGCACTGCTGTTTCATCAGCTTGTCAATTTGTAGAATATTTGCTTTAAAACATGGCTTTGATTGGGTTTCTTTAGTTGACACATGACTGATAACAATGCTAAATCATCACCGTGTTGTTCAAGGGGCTGTGGACAGAGGTGAGAGAGAGAGAGAGAGAGAGAGAGATCAAGGAAAATTCCTTTCATTGAACCAGCTCCCTGGCTGGACCAGAGGAAAGAAGATGATGCATCATGGTTGTGCGTGAGGCTTCGTGTCTTGGTCCACACTATGGCCAGACCTACCTCAAGCCAACAACCTGGAACATTCCCTCTGACTCATAATCGACAGCGGCAAGAAAACGTGGCAGGTGGCATGTGCAGGCTCATGAGCGTTGGTACTGAGCATTGTGCACGTACTGACACATTTTGCGGGCCGGACCTTACCGAGCACCAAAAGCATCGAAAGCACAGGGCCTTTCAAGTTTGAAGGAAATAGGCCTCACAAGAATTGCTTTGCTTCCCAAACTGTCTTTCAAGGATTGCTTTCAGCAGAAAAATTGCACTCTACCGAGACTTTCTGCTTTTTTTTTTTAATGTTTTTGACGACATGGAGGAATGCACACTGCATGTACGGACAACGGCCACAACGGTCTTCTCTTGGCACAAAGCAAGGTGTAGGAGGTCAGGATGTTGGCGACATTTGCGCGAATGAGTGGTCAGAAATGCGGAGAGAGAAAAACATATCGAGAGAGAAAGACCGACCGACTCAGAAATTTACATGCACATTCCAGTGGCTGAGCAGATCACAGATGACCATTACGTCTGTATATATGTACATGTACATGTATATACCATGTTTGTATAATAGCCAATGAGTCTTGAATGAGGTCCATGAGTCACCTGTGAATATACGCCAACATAAATGTTGCGTCAAGGTCATTTTCCAAAGGAGCTTTCTGGTGATCATTGAAGGCAGCCCTCAAAAGAGAGAGAGCACTCGTTTCAGAGCAGTGCTAGATGGCTGAACAAGGACAAGAAGCTCTGCAGCTCTAGACAAATGTGGCAATTGGTCTTGATGATCATCCCACCACTTCAATTGTTGCCCGCCTGTCTTCAATCCTCAAACCTCTTTCCTCTACTAGGTACGCTGGGAGCTCAGCCTGAAGATCTCCAATCATTTCATTGTTGTCTAGCACAGGGAAGAGGCGAGGACTTCCCAGTTCAGCTGGTTGAGGCCTCAACTCCTGCACTTTTCTTGGGCAGACAAACGTCCTTGCTGCCTTCAATGCTCGAGCAACATTATAAAGTTGGAGATTGAACTTGGTTCCATTGAATGCCTGGCCTGCGCTTTGTGAGCAGTGATCTCCTCTGACAAGTTAGCTTGAGCTGCCACGTTGAGGTCATTGCGTTGTGCAGCTTCTGTCGAGAGGCCCTGCATGCAACGTAGTGTATGCGGTAAAAAGCAGGTTGTAGGTGGCCTTGACAAACGGCTCTCCCGTGTCAACCACCGCACACAACTCCATGATAAGGTGTTTTCTCTTCTCTTCATTTGCTAGAAGAATGCACAGGTTGTCAGTGATACGTGGCGCAACATCCTGTTTCTGCTCCAAGAATGGCTCAACATGACCAAAATACCTCATTCACTGCTCCATGACTTCCCAGTTGCTCCACCACCGAGTTGCAGAGTAGCCCTTCATGGTGATACCCACGCGTCCTTCCACCGCAACCTTGCAGTGCAGTTTCTGGCGAATAGTTGAATCTACTATGTGATGAATCTATCCACAGTGGGCACATAAACGTGATTTCTAACCATATCTATAGCATGTGAGAAGTATGTCACGTCCAGCTTGTGAGGATAGACAACTTTGATGATTTTCATTGCTGCACCGTTTATGGACCCACCATCCCGCATTGCTGTTACCACACACTCCTTGCAGCTCTGTTGATAGCATGTGAATGAGGTCTCCTGCCAGCTCTTGACCAGTGAGGGTCTTTCACAGTACTTTGAGACGCACAGGAACTTGTTTCGTCAGCCACTAATTGTCAACGTGCAGAAGGACAATTACCAGAGTCTCCCTAAGCTGTGTACAGCCATCGTAAATAACAGATACACTTCTTTCAGAAATGGCTGTCTTCATGTTGTCCCTCTCCTGAGCTAAAATCATGGGCATCATTCGTGAGAGAGATTACTTAAATGCAAGTCGTGTGCTGTTTCTTTCCAGCAAAGTGCGGAAGTGTTTGATCTTAGAAAGAGCAAGTCCAGCCTCCACCACTTCAAGGCGATACGCACGTTCCTTCTCCGGAAGAGTCTCTGCTGACGGTCGATGAAATTTGTCAAATCTCTTCATTGATGTGATATTGGACTATTGCTTCGCTGCAGTAATTTCCTTACGGCTTTGGCAGCTGCATGACACTTGAATGATGTGTGTCGTTTTAGCGAGCTGACTTTTGGACTGACTTGGGTCCAGCATGCTTTAGAGAAAAGTACTCCTGCCTCCATGGCAAAATCTTTGTCTGGGAAGTCCTTGACACAGTCATGAAGGCTCTTTTTCTTCAATCTCATAGTCGGACCACAGCAATTACGCTTTCTTTTCCCTGGTGGGCTGAGCAGCTGCGCTCGTGGACTGATCGTGGCTGGCTTGGCGCGACGCTATCCATCGACAGTCTTAGTAGTGGACCCCTTCACTGTCCCAACTTCACCCTCGGTGTCACCATCGGACTCTGATTCAAGGCTAGCAGTTTCCTCTTCTAACAACTCCCTCTTGTCAGCTCTATAGCATCTGCCTAAGACTCCATCATCGTTCCAAGATGAACATACCAACATGAAAGTGCCAACCGGTAGGACCATTTTAATGGATCACGTGCGGTAGTTCTCCGCTGATAGCCCAGTTCATTGGACTTACTACTTCAAGCAGCCGCAGACGGCTAATACTACTGACAGCATGTATACCCTGGTGGCTCCGACGCTGCCCCTGCTATTGTCCTACTGCATTACCATGATGTTGAAAGACTTATCACAGTAGTAGGAAGTTGGCCAGAGGAGCGAAGGCTTCCGTCACTATAGGTACCTTCATTGCCAGTCGTTGAATCTCTTTGGAAGATATTATAGTGCAAAGGAAAACTGACATTAAAATTGTGGACAGAAACACGGCAAAAGGAAAGGACAACCAAAGGTAAGAGAGGTGGAAAAGTCCGTGAGAGGCAGCGTAAAGAAAATATGGCGCCCTGGCGACATCCTAACAGTTATCTTTATGGTGGCCACAGGGCCTGATCTGCAACAGTGCTACAAGTTGTTGGAAGAAATTACTTACGCTCGACGGAGTTGCTTTGTCTTGTTCACTGGCATGAGACACTCTTCAGTGTACGCCACGGACGTGTCGTTGCTGCAACGTGGCTTGTCATTGAAGATTACTGCAACATCGCTAAAGTTTCGGAGTGCATCCCATGTTGCCCAGGCAATATCTGGCATGTCCTTGGGTGGAAGTCTGTTTTCTGGAAGCTTCATGGCGTCCACCGGTGGGTAGAGATCAAAGTACTTCTTCGGTGCAAAGAACGGTATATGCTAGGATAAAAGGCAGGTGTTGTAAGTGGTGCATTTGAAACTGCCCTATCATGAGGGTAAACTCACAGCAATAGCCTCCTTGCTGAATCACATGTCAGATCGAGACAAAGAGGGATGGAAAATAACCTAGGGAAACAATAAGAGCTGGTCACAATGTGGAGGTTGGCAGAGAATGAAGCTGATCATGTCCTAGCATAAGGAGGAAATGGCTCAAAAGGACAATTCAGATGACCGAAAATACCTCAATCCTCCTCAAACTTCGAAAGAAAAAAAAAACACTCGTGAAACCAACTTTGGAAACATTAATTTGAAAGACAATTCTATCAAAGTTGGTTTCACGAGTCCAATGTTCTCACCGGCTTGTGGAATCCCACAGCAAGGAAAAATGGTCTCTTGTCTCCCTTTGTGGAATTTGCTTTGATCGCATCCAGCACTTCCATGGCGTGGTCTGCAATTTGACCGTCTGGGAGCTGGTTGTCTTCAAACCCCTCAAACTCCCAAGCAAGACCTGCAAAAGCGCAGCGAGTGCAGCGAAACAATTTAAGGATCCGGAGATCTAACACATGAAGCGAGAAGGCTGGATACACAGTGATTAACGATAGAGAGAGCACGACTTGCACGGTCACATCAAATGATTTCCATGTCAAGGGCTAGAAATTGTGCCAGCTCCACATGCCAATTCAACGATAAGTTCCTTTCCACCAGCAATAGTTTGTTCTTCTTTTCTTTTCTGGAAGATAGTCATTATTTTGATACCTGTAGCCAAGGGTGAGGGTCTGACAAGAGAATCACAGCTGACCTATCAAGTGGTGAGTCCCCGATTCAATCTGGTCAGGCTCAATCACGAAGGTGATGAACGTTTCTTGGTAATTTCGTCTTCTCGATTGCTTGAATGTAGTAGAAGCATTTTCCAAGGTCCAAGGCTACAGACATAAACATTTCCTTTGCTTAATTCTGCTTGGCTATTCCACGGCAACAAACATCAGAAATGGAAAATGATTTCCGTCTCGCGAAGGAGAATTAATCATGACCCATTTACACATTCCTGCCCTCTTTTCTGCTGGAGGCCTGACGGGGTTTATATCTATTTTGTATGTCCACTCATTTGGAATGATGAGTTGTGCAAGTTATGAACGTTTCTGTCATTTCGCTTTCCTGAGACCTACTTGTTTTGTTTGAAGGTCCATATTGTTTCTCCACTGGAGCTGAATGCAAAAAAAAGAGAGAAAGAAGCTGAGAGCATGGCCATTTCACTTGGAAATGACAGCTGAAAATTGTGGAGCATCCTGATATGCAGAACTTCTTTGTGAACATTTCTATCGAGGGAGGAACAACACAGAGTCACTGCCACGAGGTCCTCTCATCACAATTTGAGAAGAGCGTAGAGTTGCACATGAGGCAGTAAAGATAAGAGGAACCTGTATTCTGAAGCATCACAAAGGTGTTGCATCCTATCAAACCAACTGTGAAATGTCCATATCACGTGGTTGTGAGCTTACAATGATAGTAAGGTAGTCCCTCTGGACTCCATGAATATTTGATGTCATCATTGCCACTTGGTCCGGCCGGGTGGAAAACCTTGCCCATCCCAATAGACTTAAACTGAGAAAATAGCCGGAAAAAGTATTTGAACAGGCGTACTTCAGACAAATTCATTAATACTGCAGCAAACAACGGGTGACAATTCCTCACTTTGTTCGTAACATGTTTTCAGTCCTTTTCATGGAGAACAAACAGGACAGTGACAGAGTAAAAAGGATTGCATGGGTACATTTAAGACTAGTGAAATCTATGACAGTGAAAGAGGCCGGGTAATGACAGAAAGTAACAATGTTAACACAATGTTATCGAAACAAGGCAAGCTTATGCTGTGTTACAAAGAAACACAAAGATTATATCTATCTCTAGTAAACTCTCCTGCCAATGTAAGAGGGAGAGAGAGAAAGAGAGAACGAATGAAAGGAAACACAATGAGTAAACCGGGACTCTAACCCGGGTAAGTGGAAGCTATCTGCTCGTTGGTAGAATGTTGGACCGGATTTTCATCTACCTGGGTTTGATTACTGGTTTGCTCATCGCTGTTTTTTTCTTTTCATTCTGTTCTCTCACATGTTCGTAGGAGATTTGTGCTTCGAAAAAAGAAAAAACATGAAAAACATTGGCCTAGATGTAACTACAAACAGAACGGTGATGTTGCCAGAAATGTACATGAACTGTTAGACATTTTTCAAGACACCTATCACAATGTACAAATTTTGCAAGACATTTTGCCAGGGTTGCTCCTGGCTTCATCAGTTCTTCGGACATAATCACAAAGCATGTGCCGGACTGTGTCTGTGAGAAAATCCTGAACTGAGGGATGGAGATTATGCAATCATGAGAGAAGGCAGTAGCAATGTAGTATGTGGAGACTACTGGTGCACCTGATCTTTTTTGGTAATGTATCAGATCACTGCTCCATGTATGAAGGCTATCTTCTTCCTCAACTTGGGCAGAATATGCGATGAAATTTGACAATCATTAGCATTTGATATTCTCAAGCAGTGCTCTGATAATGATGACTCTGTTCTTGATGGCATTATACTAGTCAGGGTAAACCATCTGGCGGTCCTCATTTGGTCCTACTCACTCCATTTTCTTTAAAGTACTGTGGTAAGGTGGTGGCATTGACATGGTTCCTCCAGTACTCTGTCGGGCTAATCACCCACACACGAGTGGTGTCCGGGCGACGACCAGTGAGAAGAGAAGTCCTGATGGCAAACAAACAAAGATATAAACCCTGGATACGAAATCCCATTTACTACCGAAACGAAATTGCAAGTCATAAAGTGGCCTCGGAAATCCAACAAGGCATGCCCATGCTATGGTGGGAGGTTGAAATCCAATGGCCCCAAATAAGCTGCAGTACGCTTATTTAAAAAGCAATTCTATACGCTATGCATGGACATTCTACTCAGCTCAGCTTACCGTGAGGGCGAGCACAAAGCAACTTGGCAGTATGCCCTTTCAAACAGCATCGATCGCGAGGCGAGTTTGTCGATGTTCGGAGAAATCACCTCCGTGTCTCCGTAGCAGCCCAGACTTGTACGGAGATCTGTCACCAAACAGAAAATGGGAACCTATTGAGAAAACGAATGGATAGTCGGGAGAATAATTCAAATAGAGGTAAGCAAGCCACGTGTGCGAGAGATTGTGAGAGAAAGGAAAGAAATGCTCTAGAGCGGGCGCAATGACGTCTATAGCTGGTGAGGGCTTGTGTGGCTCGCTTGAAGGCTTCCACGCGCACAATGAACTCTGTGGCGATCATAAAAGACAGAGATCGGGGAGTGGACGAGAAAAGGAGAGACAGGTGCATGGAGTCTTAAAGAGAGGACAGATTAATTCAAACTGGCAGGAAGACAGCGAAAAATATATCTCAGGCGGACAGGCATCTAATGATCTTACCGTCGATCGCAAAGAAAAGCACGTTCTTCGGTTTCGCCCATCCTTGGCCTACAAGAAGAAGGACGATGAAAAACCCTCCGCTCAGCATCCTCGTGCCTCAGTTGGTTGTCTCAATGCCCGGCGTGTCACTAGGTAGTTCGGAAGAAAACCAACAGCAAAAATCAAATAAGAAGCGTCGGAGACTGTTCTAAACGCGCCCAGGCGGACGTCCAGGAGATGTTCAATTCCTGTCAGCCAATGGTCCTGTCGCCGCGAAGGCGTCAGGCGGAAGTCACGTGAGATGCTGGTGATTCCTTTACACCGATCGTACGGACTCCGAAGAATACGTCCGCAGCTGAGAAAGAAAAAAACCCGTTCCCTGAGCAAAAATGTGACCCTAGTAGAACACGTTCCGCCGAAATCGACTGATGAATGGAAAAAAAAAAACTGCTGGAACGTGTCTTGTGTTTTACTTTGTCGGCCGTTCTCCATTTGAAGCTATAGGAATTCATGCTAGTCTATAATCGATCATGTTGTAGTCACCTCGGAACACTCACACATGACAGATTACAATTTCGAATGTCTTCAGACTAACGTCAAGATTCCAAACTCAATTTATAGGCAAAGACTTCACACTTGAACACCTGGCATGTAAAAAACGGCTTGAAATGCACGAGAATCACCTGACTATCCGCTACGCCATCACGTCATCCTCAAAAAAGGATGGGCAATGGCGCAGTTTCAAGATC
>JAOWAR010199062.1:0-15267 GCA_028571005.1 Clathrina lutea | reverse complement strand
TCCAAGGAATCACGGTCTGATCATGGAGGTCGGATGATCCAAGGAATCACGGTCTGATCATGGAGGTCGGATGATCCAAGGATCACGGTCTGATCATGGAGCCCACAACACGTAAGGCATACATTGCCTACAAAGCTGCTGATGAAAATGTCATTGTTTCTGTGTACCATCGCGGTCTTGTGGTGCCATCAGAATTTAGATTGCTGGCCACCAGCACTGATGGGCTCATCACTGAAATGGGAGTCCCTGACAAGGGTATCTTAGAGATAAAGTGTCCAGTTGGTCAAGAGCGCATTGCTGACATGGTTGTCAGGAAGACAAAAAAAATTGCCTGAAACAGGAAATAGCGCATGTATGCTGCCTGTGTGTATGCATGCGTGCATTATGAATGAGTGAGCAGTTGTATCCCACCTGCCGCCTCTCTGTATGTCTGCTTCTCTCTCTTTCTCTCTCTCTCTCTCTCTCTCTCGCTCTCTCTGTTTCCTGTGTCCCTCTATGTTCTAATTTTTCTTGTGTGTTGTTTCCTTCATATTTGCATTCTTTACAGGAAGAAGATCCTGATCTCGTGCAGGTCAGCCTGGCTGACCTGCTCCGGACACTGGCGGGGAGCGGAGCCTAGCCGGGGCCTACCTCCAGCAGCGTTGTGAAATTGACCAAAAAATAAAAAACTCACATGCCTTGCGTTTTCCTGGTGGTGGTGGCGGCGTTGGTGTGCGCGTGCGTGTGCGCATGCGTGCGTGTGCATGTGCGTACGTGTTCGTCCGTGTCATGATGAAGAGTGCGAAGGCACTTACTGGGGGGGAGGTAGTGTCTTTAAGATATTGATGACAGCCTTGCTGGGCATGAACAGATCAGAGGCATTTCAATATTTAGGTTTTTTCCCCTACTAAGTGAAGAAGAGGACATTATCAATACCACTGGGAAGAAGTACAGTTCAAACAATAAAAAAAATTACTGCACAGCCAAACAGTGTTTCGGCCAAAAGATCAACGCCATGACCACCTTTCTCTTCAACTTGCCCAGAAGACAAGAGAATCACCAGATCAAAGCTCCAGGCTCATGCCGGCAGCCCAGGCACATACATGTGAAACATGTAAGACCGAAAGGAGAAAAAGTATGCATTGCACATAACCATTGGTGTCATACTCTGTGACACCTAGAAAGATAGATATGATCAATCTCGAGAGAGTACAGGCCACGGACCTGCTTCGGGGAAATAAATAGCAGAGAGCACAGAGAGAGAGGAGAGAGCGAGGAGACGCCTTAGAAGGTTGAGGGCCTCACCCGTACTTACACAGAACAATATTGATGATACTAGAGTGGTGTGAATTGCGTAAACGAACAAGCGCTTCAGCTTCAAAGCCATCATCAGTGTTCTGTTCACCGATGATGCCTTTGATGCAGAAACATTTGTTTTCATAACTTGCTGGTCATTCTAGTGTCATCAAAATTGTTTTGCATAAGAGCAAAGTGAGAGAGAGAGAGGGTTTGCTTAATATCACCTTCACAAATTGGCTGCCGTGTGGTAAACTCGGAAACATGGAGCTGGACAAAGAGACAGCTTCTCAGCACACGCTCCACACCGATAAATCACTTCCTTCCGTACACCTCTCCTGTAACACAGAAGGCAGCGCTTAGTCGGATGCTGTTTCTTCTCCGTTGGCGGTATGATCTCCAAAAAGTGCCGGCCATGGAGTCAGTCAGGTGCCTCTATGACTTCCATCAGCTCATCGTCACCACACTTAGCAAGGATGTCGCGGACAATAGCAGCTCGAAAATCAACCAGGCGCATGTTGTGGCTTGCATCTGAAAGGCAGTAGACGATATGAGCATTCAGCAAAACCTCCTCAATGAAATGAGTCCCAACTTTCTTGGACCATTTCATGGTCTTCCTCAGGCTGGTGTAAAATCCAATCAGTTCATCATTACGGTAAATGCCACCCATGTAACGATTATACTGATGGATCACAGATGGCTTAGTGACAGCGGCTCCATGCCGATCACGTTTTCCGGTGGGCACTAGCTCTGCACGATACATACTTGATATCAGTAGAACTGGTCGCTTGTCTACATACTTCATAACCATCATGTTGCCACTCCGACGAAATGTGTACTGTCCTTTAGGTGGTTGACTGTTCTAGACTTGGGTCGGGATGTGCTTCCGGTTGCTCCGAAGCGTTCCACACATCATCGTGTTCCTGGCCAGCAGGTATTCGCAGAGTGGTCTACTGGTGTACCAGTTGTCAACGTAAAGCGTGTAACCATGGTCAAAAAGGCCTTCCAAAAGATCAACAACAACAGCCCTAGACTTTCCGACTTGTTGCACCAGTTCAGCAGGGTACTGAGTGTCCTTGCCCATGTAGACCTTGAATTTCCACAGGTACCCATTGGTGTCACACAGGAAGAAAGCCTTGATGCAAAATCTGGCCCGTTTGGCAGGTATATACTGTTTGAAGCTCAATCTTCCCCTCCACTTAATGAGCTCTTCATCTATGCGGATACGACGTCCAGGCACATGAACTGCCTGAAAGCGCTCATGCAGTAAATCCAGCAAAGGTCTCACCTTGAAGAGAAGGTCACGATCAGGATCCCTGGGGTTGTAGAGCTCGTTGTTGAAGTGAAGACAGGATATTTTGAGCTGCCAGCGATTACGCTTCATGCTGGATGAGAAGACACGATGTCCAAGAAGAGAGTCGCGTCTCCAGTACATAGCTACCTGTGGCATCCTTGTAACACCCATCAACAACATCAACGCCAAAAAAATCTTCATTTCACGATCGTCGACTGGCTTCCGACTGTAAATATGCGACGAACGACGCTGTGGTGAGCCAGCCCACTGGGCAGCGAAACGGTTTGTCTCAACGACAAGTAGATGACAAAAAAGCACCTAAGCGAAAGGTCCCTAATCCTCTGCGAAATAAGTGACGCCAAGGAACCAGAACATCCTGCGGAAAGTAGTGTTTGGGAAATAGTCGACGTTTTGTTTTCCTAATGCCAAGAAACAGCAACAGAGAAGCAACTTTGTAACTAAACTTCCACAGAGTAAATCGTTTTGATTCGAATCATTCTTTCTTACTTTCCTGTAAATTCGTCGACAAACTTCCAGAGACTGAGTTGTGTTCATTTGAATCGTTCTTTCCGACTGTCCTGTAAAGAGAGCCAGCCCACTGGGTATCGAAACCATGGCACTTCGCTGTTGAAGACACATGCTCCTTCTTTAGCCTCCTGCGACGATTTGCCCCTTCGTGCTAATGAATGGTCCAGTATGTTGCGCGATTAAAAGAGGGCTTTTAGGGGAAACCACAATGGTTTGCCCGCATGGGGTTCTCCAGTATGTGACATAGGTTGTCAGGCGAGTGGAGGAGTGGTCAAGGAGGGGATGGTCAGGCTGACTGGATTAAAAGAGGCTAGGACAAAAGCTAAGGAGAAGGACCAATGTCTGTGCTTTCCACACCAACTCCATAAGTATGAGAACATTTCCTTTTCTTTGTTATAAAGGAGGTCTTGTCTTTTTTTTTTCTCTCTTGTCATGATTGTATCAGGTTCACGGCTCACTTCACGTGAATATGAGCTCTCCCAACCCACACGCGAGGTGTGCAGAGAGAATGGTGACGTGCACATCAGTCTCAATCAATGTTAACTTCACCCATCTCCATGAGTACTCCATTGAGTGGACTCCAGAAGGACTGACATATTTTGTCGACGCCAAGCCCTATGTGACATGCTACCCCACGAAGACCAACACGTCCCTCATCCCCGAGCATGCATTGTATGTCATCTTGAACACAGCGGTAGGAGGATACTGGCCACAGCCGCCTGGCCCCCATACTGTATTTCCTCAAGAGCACCGCATCGATTACGTGAAAGTTCTTCAGCACCCGTCACTGCATGGCAAGGTTCATTTTCATAACTACAAAGAATCACATGAACGGAGACGAGTGCTTGGTCCTCATCCTCCGGTGCCGCTGCCTGGCATGGGAGAATACCACAGTTGGTCAGAGCTTTGAAAGATAGCGCTTCTTTTACTCTGAGCAGTTTACATGCGACCTTCAACTTACTTGTAGGGTTTTCTTCCTGCGGTATCGATCAATTTTAAATTTGCACCAGTATTATTTCTGAGAGTTCTAGTTGCAGATGGACAGAAAGAAATCTTCAAATAATGTGCTTCAGGTAATATTGTGCCTGGACTGCAGGCAAAATACGAAGACTGGTCGATGACCGTCACAGAAGGATGAACACAATGATCAGCTTTGGGGGAGGTTGTGGTAGGAAACTTCAAACTAGGCTCTGTGTTTGGCATGTAAGACCGATCCTGTGGTCTACTCTGGTGTGGTGTGTAAAACCAATGCTTTGGTAAACTCTGGTGTGGGATGTAAAACCGATACTGTGGTGTACTCCGGTGTGGTGTGTAAAACCAATACTTTGGTGAACTCCGGTGTGGGATGTAAAACCAATACTGTGGTGTACTCCGGTGTGGTGTGTAAAACCAATACTTTGGTGAACTCCGATGTGGGATGTAAAAGCAATACTGTGGTGTACTCCGGTGTGGTGTGTAAGACCGATACTGTGGTCTGCTCCGGTGTGGTGTGTAAAACCAATGCTGTGGGTCTACTCCAGTGTGGGATGTAAAACCGATACCATGGTGTACTCCGGTGTGGGAATTAAAACCGATACCGTGGTGTACTCCGGTGTGGTGTGTAAGACCAATACTATGGTCTACTCCAGTGGGATGTAAAACCTACCCCTCCCCCAGCCATATACTTGTACTTTTTCTCAGGCAATTTCTTTCAAGGCCTGGCACTCCTTGACTTTTTTTCTCAGACAATTTCTTTCAAGGCCTGGCACTCCTTGACATTTTTCTCAGGCAATTTCTTTCAAGGCCTGGCACTCCTTGACTTCTTTCTCAGGCAATTTCTTTCAAGGCCTGGCACTCCTTGACATTTTTCTTTATGCATTTTCCTATGAAAAAATAGGTTGCAGCGTTATAGGGTGCTTGGGTTACCATGACAACTTATTTTGATGCTCAATCTGAAACTTACAGATACCCAGTCCTAATCATACCTCAAGAACTGCCTTTCAGCTTCTGTCACAGTCATGAAGATTGCCGGGCCCCATCTTGTTTGCGGTTTCAGGCTCCTGTTTGTGATATTCAGGCTCCACCCTCTTGGGGGTATTTTGCCTGTAGTAAAATATAGCCATAGTCGAACTCTGGCTCTTTCTCCAATTAATTTGTTCCTTCATTGCCAAGAATTTCCATATACTACTGGATGAAATCTTCACAGATACTGATGTGCAACAGGCGGCACATCTTTTGGTCTACTAGCTTTTGAGTGTACAGATGAGCCTATGTACACAATCATGATAATTATATACAGATTAGCCTGTGTACACAATCATGGGTCTGTGTCTGACAGTAAAGCGAATAACTTGCTGACCTTCAGTGTTCTTTTCATCTCCCCTGCTACTACATTCCTTGCGAAGTGGTTGTAGCATTTTCTGCAAGCAGGCCCAAATCCTAAGTTATTTCAGGTCGAAAAGAAAACTGGTGGTATTCGCGGACAGTCCCTAATAAAATTAATCCTTTGAATACGGCTTTCAGGAAATACAGACTTTGTTCCGTGGATAAAGTGATCTTGGTGGAAATTTGTACATAGTCACTGGTAGTAGCAACATCAATATCGACCATCCAGGACTACCTTAAACGAATTTCTTGCAATCTGCACCCACGTATTTTTTGTTTTGTCAATTTAAAACCTTTATAAACAGACTCGTATTGTGGGTCAAGGATACTTAACAAAAGGACAAGATGAGGTTTGGGGAGTTGCTCCTTGCTCGCTTTTATTAGGACATTTGTACAGGTTCATGGTATAGACACATGGAGAGGAACAGAAAGAATGTACAGAATAGTCAGCAAGAGTTTTTCAAGAGCTCTGTCGACGTGAAATTGTTTGACAGCACCACCAAACAACCTCTTTCAGAGAAACAATAAACAAAAAAAGACAACCAGAGGTTGGTCCTCCTTGGATCAGCTTCTCAGCCTCTAAACATTTCTTACCAGTAAAACATACAAGCTTGATACGTTCAAGGTGAGGGAAGGATCAGAAAGGGTGAAGGCGTTTTGCTGCGTTGCACCTACATCAACTTGCTTCGTCATATTGACTAAGTAGGCTGCTGCTGCTGCTATTCTCAAGTGCATTCTGCAGGGCAGCGTGTGTGTGGGTGTGGGTGTGTGCGGTGTTGGATGTACAAGTATGAAAAAAGAAAAAGAGAACGCCATGTCCAAAAGGGATGACCTCTCTCTCATTGCTTCCTGATTCACATCAAAATAAAACTGCAGCTAAAGAAGCCCTGGTGGCGAAACGTTTTCGAACTTCGTTGTCTTGGCTGCACTGTTCTTCACAAGGGTGCTGCTTCAGCTTGTACCGTAGAAAACAAGACAATGAGGGGAGTCATACTATCTACCTGAGAGAGAGAGAGAGAGAGAGAGAGAGAGTTGGAGTGCTCTCCTTTGGTGTGGTTGTGAATAGCTTTTGTTGTGTAGAAGTGATGTTATGGCAACGAGAGATATAACGGAACAGTGATACTTTCTAGAATACTTGTTGACGTCTGAACTGCGTTAAAGAGAGCTTGTTATCTGTACACGTGATAATCCGTTTTGTCTTGCGGCCAGTCAGGTGTGCATGAGAGTCAGAGATGCCCAATGCGCTCTTTCACAGATGCTTCGAACCAAACACTCGCCATGGTGATGTCCAAGGATGGATTGACCGGAAGAAGGGAGATGAGAGGCTGGAGAGTAAGAGAGAGAGAGAGAGAGAGAGAGAGAGAGAGAGGCTGGAGAGGCCAGGGAGTAAGTGAGAAAGAGAGAGGCTGGAGAGTGAAAGAGAGAGAGAGTTGAAAGGCTGGAGAGTAAGGAGAGACATGAGGGGATGGAGAGCGGGGGAGAGCATTAGTAGCTACCTCACAGCCACCTCAACACAGTCGATTACATCATGCCGTCCGTGCTGAGCATGCCACAGTTTTTGGCGGTTGGGACGGAGCGAGGTCGACATGTCTTGGCTGAGCATGGTGGATGGGCATGCTGTGGCCGGTAACAGCCAATGACGGCCATGATGCCTGAGGGTTTGTGAGGTCACTGCCAAGCAAACCCTCTGCAAATCTCGACATAGTCAGGTCGTCTGGTGGCTCACAGCTCCAAAAGCGCGTCCCTTCCTCATCCCGAAGCAGCTCTTCGAAAGCATCAGCGTAGTTCGCTGTGAAGCCCATTTGACTCACGGGTGACTCTGGCAGGTCAGCCATCTCCACCTTCACGTGTCGCATGGCAGGGTTTTGCAAGACAGCATGTCTGGGAACGAGTGCACCTCTGATAGGTGTGCTACTGCTGGCGGCCCTCATCATGTGGTGATGATGATGATGGAGGTGGTGGTGCCTGTGGTGGTGCATCCCGCTGCTAACTGCCGCCATGGGCCACACTTCGTTCGGGTCGCAGCATGCGTTCGGCTCGAACACTCCCTCGCTCGACGACGTCAGGGCCGAGTCAGCGCTGGCGGCGTTACGACGGTTTCGGCGGCCCCGGGCAGCAGCGTCGCCCGGCTGCGACTCACTGCGGGCCCGGCGTCTCCGCTTGGGCGGCGGCTGCCCATCTCCGCTTGCGATCGTCGAGGAGGAAGACGAGGATTTGCTCGAGGTTGACTTGGCCCGCTTTCGTCGAACGCCTTCCTGAAAGATTTCCTCCTGCCCTGGCGTCAGCATCCAGAATCCACCCTTTCCCTTATCTCCCTTGTCGCGAGGCACTTTCTGAAAGCATTTGTTCAAAGACAGGTTGTGGCGAACGGAGTTCTGCAAGGAAAAGAAGATTATGATGTTTAACAGAAGACTTTGCTTGGGCAGCGGAAATCCTACTTCCTGCTAATTTGCACGGGGCAGGCTGTGCACATCACGAGTTGAACAAAAAAGGATTTCGAAGATGTTCCAGAAGTAATTTTTCACACCCGGAGAGAAATGAGTGCTTCGTCTATCGTATAGGACATTGGCAAGCCGCAGTAACTGGAAAGGAAGGTAATTACCGTCGAGAGAAAGAGAAACACAATAGCAGTAGGAGAGGCGTGAGATTACCCCCACGATCTCTAATTTTTCCGCCGCCTGCGCTTTTCACTATAAGGAACCCGGAAGCAGCTCCTTTCCTCCCTTAAAGACCCGTTACTAATACCCGCGCACCAACGAAAGGAATTTCTGGATTTTAGCAGGAACTGTTCTACATGTAGGCTCATCACCCGTACAATGAGCCAAACTGTCACATCTCACACGACACAGCCCCCTCCCGGCAGAGCCTCTCTCCAACACACCTCCATCTACATACCTTAGAAGATGGCCAAAATGTCTACGATTTGTAAAAATCTCTTTCCTTTCCATAAGAAGCTTTCGAAAGGTCCAAAACCTACCTGCCAGCTGCAGTCAGCGTAGCAGTAATACTTGTAGTTAGTCTTGATAAAGTTGTAGATGGAGCTCAGCGTGATCAGAGGCTTGTTCTCGGCTTTGATCGCCATGTAGATGAGTTTGGCGTACGAGTGTGGCGGCTTGAGGTAGCGATTTGTGCGATAGTCTTCTGCCGTCGGGTTCTGTGGCAAATCAGCGGCGTCTATCTGAGGCTGCGTCGAGCGAGATCTCTTTCTCGGCTTGGGCGGCCGGCTCGGGTTTCTGACGGTCGAGCCCGTTGATGTTGCAGGGTCGCTTGGCGGTGTGGGCGGTGCATGGTGTCGTTCACGATGACTCTGAGTCAGGTCGATACACTGGAGCCATTGTAAGCTGGTCAGGCTGTCGTTGAGGTGCGGGGCTCCTTCGAACTGAGCGGTTGCTTCGTCTACCTCCTCTTCCAGCGCAAAAGGTGGGATGTCTCCCTCCGCCATCGAGAAATCGCTTGGCCTTTTTCAGTAGGGGTGTCCTTGGTGTTGATACGAGTTGGCACGACAAAACACAGCGACTGGACGAGACAAGAGGATGTGCTACCGGAGCAGACGAATCTTCCTGTTGAGCAATGGTACCAGTCTCGGGAGCATTGTGCGCAGATTACGATGAATCTCGGACTTTGCCGCAGATCAAGACATAAATGCGATTCTAGAGTCAGATCCCCGTAGACTCGCGCAAAGTCTTCTCAGGTACGCTCTACACTTGTCTGAACCGACTTGCGGCGGGTGATTTGTTCTTTCACACAACGCGTGCCAGTCTGCCAAAAGCTTGGAGATCGAAATCGGTAGAAGCTGGTCGCTTGACTGTTTTGTCCGACCGTTGCTTGGCGTTGGCGCCCTTGGCAGCAGGCCATGCATTCCTCTGCGACGTGTCATGCGCGGAGGTTTCCGCAGATTAAAAGGCATTTGGTTGGCGGCTGCACGTGCCACAGTCTAGATCTGGCTTCCTGGGCGATGGGCTCTGTCCTTGGCATTCTTTCACTGCACGCGACAAAAAAAACCCTGAAATAGTTTTTGGCCATAGAAAAGCGCACCGTTCTGGCCATACCAGCCCGTGCTGTTCGACCTGTGATGAGACTTCGTTCCTTCCCCAAACTCTTCAGTGCCAGACAAGACTTCGGGGGCTGCGTGGAGCTCGCCGGCGGGCGTTGACGCCCCGGGAAAGCTGCAGCGCTTTCGGCAATGCCAGGGTTAGGGACCACCCTACTTCCTTGGCAAAGGTCTGTGTGTCCCTGCAAGCCAGCTAGGCTTACAGGCGCATTCGCTGACCAGCCGAACACCGGATGGACATCCCGTCGGTGCCGGATGGGCGTTTCACCTTCTGCGCTCACTTACCTCTTACTCAGTACACAGCTCTCTACGTCCTGCGGGCACAGTATTGAATGGTGATGTTTACCCGCAGGTGCATGACACCTCAAATCACGTGATGTCATCGTGTGCGGCCGCACGGCCGGCGGCTTCGTCTCCGACAGCTTCAATGCGACTGACCTGTTTGAAATCAGAACTAACGGTCTACCCGGTCACCAGCTCCCCGCGCCTTCTTCTCTGTGGAAGTTGTTCGTTAGGAAGCTATGTTTCAAAGTCTCAATTGCTTAGAAATGGGCCACGTCCGTCCTTCTTTTATTTTTTAGGCCCAAGGTTCATATTTTTTGGGACGATCGGTCAGTGGCATATTGGCTAAGCTAGCAAGGTTGTCAACTTTCGCGACTCCGGCCGGGATGCGATAAGATACCGCCTCAATGCCCCGGGGATCTTATCGGCTCGGACTCACTGGCTGAGGAGGCAGCGACGTGACCTAGCTGAAGTGGGCATTGAGGTCCCCTGTACACACCTTGTCATCTCTTAAAGGAACTAGGAGCAATGCCAGAAGCAGTACTGTCCGTGCAGATAACAGACAATCGCAAACCTGAGCTTGTCTGTGAATCGTCTGTCGGCAGATCATTCACGCCAAGGTGTGGAACCTAAGTTTGCTATCATACACATCGCACGGGACGAGATACATGCACATGCGCCTTCAAGACCTGTGGCGCCACGCGCATGGAAGAGTGCGGTACGTGTGCGGGATATCGATGTGTTGATGCGTCCGACATTGGCCTCAAGATGGCTCGTTGCGCCCTGGGCTGTGGAAATCAAAGACATCCACCGGATACAAACGTGTCAACCACGAACTCATGACGTGTGCAAGTGTACATCTTAGAAAACTTGTGGCCAACTGAGCCGGATGCTAATGTCGAAGTTCTAAGAACAAGAAATACATGTAGTCTATAGCGCACGCTGTTCGTCCCGCCGAACGGTAGCAGGTGCGCTGCACCTTGTAAGTGTATTTTTAGCCAGGGTGGAGTGACCATCTTGATGGAGATTTAGTCCTTAGGCCAACTGGTGGCAGCGTCCTGGCCGGTGGATGAATTTTGGCAGCTCCAATATTCCCAGCGGAATTGATAGGGAGACTCGGCACAAATGTAGGTTACACAGCTAGCTCCCACCACCAAACAAAGGAAACACCTTTATTTTCTTCTAAAGGACAAGACTAACAGCGGGGGATGAGGAAAGAAAGAGGAAAAATTCGTCAGAAGGTAAAATTAACCCGGCCAGGAAGCTGGCAGCTGTTGACCTAAGGTAGAAGGGGAAAACGCGGAAGAAAAGAGCAATGGATCTCACACGAGTGAACAATGACTACACACGCGCGCGCGGTGACGTCACCTTCATTGGCACTTAGATCAGCTGAGGAAATAGGACGTCCAGCAAAAGAAGCGATCATGAGAATCGACTCCAAAACACCAATTTTGCTGTGTAAATTGTGTAAACTGTGTGAAGGCTGTGAAGTGTGTGAAGTGTGTGAAGTGTGTGAAGTGTGTTAAGGGTGTAAAGTGTGTGAAGCGTGTAATCTGTGTAAAGTATGTGAAGTGTGTAACCTGTGTAAAGTATGTGAAGTGTGTGAAGTGTGTGAAGGGTGTGAAGTGTGTGAAGTGTGTGAAGTGTGTGAAGTGTGTGAAGGGTGTGAAGGGTGTGAAGGGTGTGAATTGTGTGAAGTGTGTGAAGTGTGTGAAGGGTGTGAAGTGTGTGAAGGGTGTAAAGTGTGTCAAGTGTGTGAAGGGTGTGAAGTGTATGATCTGTGCGAAGTGTGTGAAGTGTTTGAAGTGTGTGAAGTGTGTGAATTGTGTGAAGGGTGTGAAGTGTGTGAAGGGTGTGAAGGTGTGAAGTGTGTGAAGTGTGTGAAGTGTGTGAGTGTGTAAAGTATGTGAAGTGTGTAATCTGTGTAAAGAATGTGAAGTGTGTAATCTGTGTAAAGTATGTGAAGTGTGTAATCTGTGTAAAGAATGTGAAGTGTGTAAACTGTGTAAAGTATGTGAAGTGTGTAATCTGTGTAAAGTATGTGAAGTGTGTAATCTGTGTAAAGTCTGTGAAGTGTGTAATCTGTGTAAAGTATGTGAAGTGTGTAATCTGTGTAAAGTATGTGAAGTGTGTAATCTGTGTAAAGTATGTGAAGTGTGTAATCTGTATAAAGTATGTGAAGTGTGTGATTTGATGTTGATTTGATTTTTATTGAATTTGCAGAAAGGCCGAAACCTTGTCCAAAATTATACATAGTGCAAAACTTTACAGGGTTATAATGAGATGTGGGCAATCAATGCTATTTAGAATAAAAGAAGGGCAGTTTAGGAGTAAGGGACAAAGTTTTGCAGTGAAGGCAAGCTTTACAGAAACACTAAGGGACATGTAATGAGCAGGGGCACGATGGAGATGGAAAGTGTTGCTTTGCTTTATTTTAAATTCAGATAATTTAGTTACTGATTGTATATGCTTTGGAAGGGCGTTAAAAGTGTGTGCAGCAAAATATATGGGATCTGTGTGAAGTGTGTGAAGTGTGTGATATATGTGAGGTGTATGAAGTGTGTGAAGGGTGTGAAGTGTGCGAAGGGTGTGAAGTGTGTGAAATGTGTGAAGTGTGTGAAGTGTGTGAAGGGCGTGAAGTGTGTAAAGGGTGTGAAGTGTGTAAAGTGTGTGAAGGGTGTGAAGTCTGTGATCTGTGTGAAGTGTGTGAAGTGTGTGAAGTGTGTGAAGGGTGTGAAATGTGTGAAGTGTGTGAAGGGTGGGAAGTGTGTGATCTGTGTGAAGTGTGAAGTGTGTGAAGTGTGTAAAATGTGTGAAATGTGTGAAGGTTGTGAAGTGTGTGATCTGTCTAAAGTGTGTGAAGTGTGTGAAGGGTGTGAAGTGTGTGAAGTGTGTGAAGGGTGTGAAGTGTGTGAAGTGTGCGAAGGGTGTGAAATGTGTGATCTGTGTGAAGTGTGTGAGGGGTGTGAAGTGTGTGAAATGTGTGAAGGATGTGAAGTGTGTGAAGGGTGTTAAGTGTGTGAAATGTGTGGTGTGTGAAGTGTGTGAAGGGTGTGAAGTGTGCGAAGGGTGTAAAGTGTGTGATCTGTGTGAAGTGTTTGAAGGGTGTGAAGTGTGTGAAGTGTATGTGTGAAGTGTGTGAAATGTGAAGGGTGTGAAATGTGGAGGGTGTGAAGTGTGTGAAGTGTTTGAAGGGTGTGAAGTGTGTGAAATGCGTGGACTTTGTGAAGTGTGAGAAGTGTTTGAAGGGTGTGAAGTGTGTGAAGTGTGTGAAGGGTGTGAAGTGTGTGAAGTGTATGAAGTGTTTGAAGGTGTGAAGTGTTTGAAGGTGTGAAATGTTTGAAGTGTGTGAAGGGTGTAAAGTGTGCGAAGGGTGTGAAGGGTGTGAAGGGTGTGAAGTGTTTGAAGTGTGTGAAGGGTGTGAAGTGTGTGAAGTGTGTGAAGTACTTGAAAGGTGTGAAGTGTGTGAAGTGTGTGAAGTGTGTGAAGTGTTTGAAGTGTGAGAAGTGTGTGAATGTGCAAACTCTGCGAAGTGTGCGAAATGTGTGAAGTGTGGAAACTGTGTGAAGTGTGTGAAGTGTGTGAATTGTGTGAAAGTTTGTGAAGTGTGTGGTTTGTGAAATGTGTGAAGTGTGCAAACTTTGGGAAGTGTGGGATGTGTTTGAAGTGTGTGAAGTGTGTGAAGTGTGCAAACCGTGGGAAGTGTGTGAAGTGTGTGAAGTGTGTGAAGTGTGGAAACTGTGGGAAGTGTGTGAAGTGTGTGAAGGGTGTGAAGTATGGGGTGTGTGAAGTGTGTGAAGTGTGCAAACTGTGAGAAGTGTGGGAAGTGTTTGAAGTGTGTGAAGGGTGTGAAGTGCGTAAAGGGTGGGAAGTGTGTGAAGGGTGTGAAATGTGTAAAGAAGGCGATGGACAAAGAAATCGATTGTCTGTCAAGGCCAGCCAGGAAAGCTCCTTCAAACGTTGTGATCTTTCGGCTAATCATGTTTGGCGCGGACATTCCCATGGAAATGACCGACTCGGCTTACTTCCCCTCAGTGACACTCTACCGGTGAAGCAGTGTTGCCAAGACCGATCTGGTAAGGTTTTAGAAGTTCATTGGGGATTGGAATCGTGGGTGGAATCACTACTACCGGTTCATCGTTTGCAATTTCTAAAATTCTAGCATTACCAGTGGTTACTCCGAGTCGTAGTCGGACTTTGAAAAAACAGGAATAACTTTGTCGTTAAAGCACATACTGGCTGGGCTTCGATTGAAATTTCCAGTCTTAAAGTTTGCCTTAAAACCTCCGGTGACTTTAAAAACCCACTGTCTTAAAATTTGCTCTAAAACCTCCGGTGACTTTAAAAATCCCGTCTTAAAATTTGCCTTCAAATCTCCGGTGGTTATTTATTCACTTGACTGCATAATTTGGAAAGCAGGTATCCATTCACCCTTCACACTGAGGGAGGGCTGTATTGCCAATACAATCCCCTTTTTATTGAGAGAGAGAGAGAGAGAGAGAGAGAGAGAGAGAGAGATAGAGACAGAGACAGAGACAGAGACAGAGACAGAGACAGACAGACAGACAGAGAGAGAGGGGGGGGGGGGAGAGAGAGACAGAGAGACAGAGAGACAGAGACAGAGAGAGAGAGTGAGAGAGAGAGAGAGAGAGAGAGAGAGAGATGTGCACCACGCAAGGAGAGATCACTTTCAAAGTTTTGGGTGGAGCAAATGAAAGAAGTTGCTCTAATGAAGGCGAAATTCGCGCGTCACTTGGCTTGAGAGTCTCACGGGCGTTTCTTCCTCGGAGACAGCATCTCTCAAGTCACTGTACTGCGATGGCGACGAGAGGAACTCGTACCATAAAAATTGACATTGACCATCGAATTGTTGGTTTAGACTGACGCTCATTGCTCGCATTGAGGCTGGGCTTCGATTTAAAAATCCAGCCTTAAAATTTGCCTTTAAACCTCCGGTGGTTATTTATTCAATTGACTTTTAAGTGTATATGGCTCAGCTGTGTGGAGCCGCAGCTAGCCGCGCTGCCACTCGATGATCTGGAAGGCTACGCGACCAGCTGCGACTCAACATAGCCGGGCCGAGGCTCTGGCCAGGCACACAATCCCAACCGGCGAGCCGAAGATGGAGAAAGAAATGGAGCACAGGCAAAAAAATGAGAGAGAAGATAGAATTTGTCGCGAAAAGAAAGAAAAGGATGAGCATGCTGAAAGGATGAAAATGATGGAGCTCCTTTGTAAGGTTGTGGAGAAGGTGGACGGAAAGTGAGCGGCATGCAGTGGCATGTGCATGTGTCTCTTGTTTTTACTGCGCTTTCAAAAAGTACGTTTTTTTCTTAAATTTTTTTATTTTGAATGTGCCTTCTTGCTGCAGTTCGTTTTCTATATGCGGCAAGGTCTTTTTTTGCTTGCTTTATTTTTCTTTCACTGAACCTGCTTTTCATCACTCCATGATTCTAGTATTAACTATTTTGCA
>JAOWAR010198951.1:0-15272 GCA_028571005.1 Clathrina lutea | reverse complement strand
CTTGTTTTTATTTTCTGTGTGTGTGTGTGTGTGTTGTAGTGTGTTGTAGTGTGTGTGTGTGTGTGTGTGTGTGTGTGTGTGTTAGTGTGTGTGAGTGTGTGTGTGCTTGCTGTATTGTGTGTGTGTGTGTGTGTGTGTGTGTGTGTGAGTGTGCGTGCGTGAGTGTGCTTGCTGTAGTGTGTGTGTGTGTGTGTGTGTGTATGTGCGTGTGTGTGTGTGTGTGTGTGTGCGCGCGCGTTATGGCGGGAGACCACTGAAGCACTACATAAGAAACCTATGACTATGAATATAACAAAGTCAACTTAAAAAATGCATCGTAATGTGTTGTTGGAGGGAGAAAGATATGCATGCACGTGCTTGTTTTTTTTTTTTTATTTTTTATTCTGTGTGTGTATGTGTGTAAAAAAGTATATAGTTGGACAAGAAGGAAAAGTGAAATGCGATTGGGTTGTCAGTGTGCAAAACAAAAAGTTACATGGTGTGTGTGATGAAGGAAGACCAAGCTCTACATAAGAATTATGCAGCTGTGAATGTAACGACGTCAACTTCAAAAACGAAAACAAGACAAGATTCGTTATGTGTTGTTTAAGGAAGAAAAATATACCACAACGTGTTTGCTTTTTTTTTTAGGGGGGGGGGTTGATAAGGGAAGACCAAGCACCACATAAGAAACATGTTACTGTGAATAGTAGCAATGTTAACTTAAAAAAATGAAAAGATAAGCTTCGTATTGTGTTATTTGAAGAAGAAAAACATACAGGTATGTGTTTTTGTGTTCTTGTGCGTTTGTGCGTGCGTGCGTGTGCGTGCTTGCATGCGCATGTGTGTGTGCGTCTGTGTGTGCGTGCATTTGGGTGCACGTGTGCGTGCGTTGGGGTGCACGTGTGCGTGCGTGTGTGGGGAGCTTTGATGCGGATTCATTTGGCCGATTAACATCTGTGGTGGTTGACCATTAATCATGAGGGACAGTGTGATTCTAGAATGGTGCATCACCGACGGGTAGCAAGTTACTCCGTGGAATGTATTCAATTCTTGGATGAAAACAGAATGGTGAGAATTTTTCATTTCGTTTTGTACACATTCTCTTCTTGTTTGTCTCCACAGGTCTTTGTATCAATGCGACAATGATGTCTCATGGTCAGCGTTCGGTCCTTTCATTGCTCTGGCAGATCTCTTTCTGATGGGCAGTTAGTGCTGCTTACCTTCTACATCTGAATTGATTTTGATGCTTTCATAAAGCGTGGTCACTCCATCGCCCTATGATATTCTGGGCTTAATCCCCGCAATGAGCTGCAGCCTCTTCCAGTTATACGAACTCTGAAAGGATAATCACTTTTCAATTTTGGTGAAGAAACGATTTCAGCGTGACCATTCTTTTTGGACGGACAATTGTCTTTTTCTCTCCCTCTCCTTCTCTGTCCTTTCTTCTCCCCCCATCTCTCAGTCTCCCTCCCCTTCTCCCTCCCGCCCTCCTTTTCTCTCTCTCTCTTTCTCACTTTCTCCGGCTCTCTCTCCTCTCTCTCGCTCTCTCTCCTTTCTCTCTCTCTCTCTCTCTCTCTCTCTCTCTCTTTCTCTCTCTCTCTCTGCTTGAGAATCAGCTCTCACTCCAGCTCGGTCTTCCATTTTCATCAAAAGAAAGCCTAACAAAGCAAAACGTTACAATACGTTGGTTTCTGTGTTTGTGCTGATTTATGGTGAGATCTCTCTCTCCCTCCTCTTCTTTTTTCTCTGTCTCTCTCTCTCTATTTTTCTCTCTCCTCTCTCTCTCTCTCTATCTGTCTCTCTCTCTCTCTCTCTCTCTCTCTCTCTCTCTCTCTCCCCCTCTCCATCTCTGTTTCATTTTTTCCTCTTTGTGCCGGGAATGGGAGTTGTGGATCGGAAAGGCAAGAGTTTCAGCCAAGGCTGTGGTCGCTTGTATTGTCCGGTTTGTCGAGTAACAACGCTTTGCTTTGAGCCGGGCCGCGGCCGGGCGTCGCGTTTGAATTCGAGATCGAAGGTTAGGCCGTGGCCGGTCACGTGAGTCGGCGTCATGCGCGCGGTCCGACCACTTTTAGTTCGGTGAATGCAGTAACTGGGTTAGAGAAAGGATTGTTTCCATAGTTAAGAAATTGGCCGCCGGCCCTTCTCGATCGTAGCCTTTCTCTGTCTTCCCTATTTCTTTTTTCCCCTAATTTACCGTAATGAGTGTCAAACTCCTGGCTATCATTGTACGCTTGTTGGGCCAGATTTCTAGTGTAGATCAGGAATCTTGCTTGGGAAGATGCGTGCTCGCCATCGTTTTGAAGATTTTGACTTGGTTTCAAAGTTCGGAGCGATGCAGAGTGAGCGCCCATTTAAAATGCATACAGGGACGTTCGAGGCGGCACTCAAGGAGGGATTTTTTTCACATTTTTGCGTGGCTTGTCGAAACGAAGGAAAGGACGACGCTTCCCACCCGGCATTCTTGTAAAGTTGGTCATTTTGCTTCTGACGCATTCCAAGTTCAGATATTGTTGGTCGTTACTGAGCTAAGCTCGGTTTTTTTTATGGTACCTAAAACGCTGGTTTGAGAGACTGGGGAAGGGATTTTCTTCGTTTTTTTCACGTTATACTATAATTAAGGCACACTCTGGGGAAGAAGTCTAGAGGATTTTTGTCAGGTGCTACGACTCCTTGAAGTTGGCTAGCCAGAATTGACCAAATGTATGTGGCCAGACATGCCTTAACGGACCTGAGTTTCATCAGTCGGGGCGCCGTCATCCTGATACAAGAAAAAATCCTACAAGAAAGCTAGACAGTTCTATGCCCACCTGTTCCAAGACCTATCTCAAGAAAGGACAGGGCGCTAAGGAATGATAACTGGTCCCAGGGCTGTACAGAGTAAGAGGTGACAGAAAAGGGGAAAGCCGGAACAGCACAGTGTATGGCCGCTGGCAGCTTTTAAACTTGTCAGTTTGATCTCATACTCACGGTGCCGTTATGGTACGAGAAGCGTCCACCTCTAGCCTATATGTAGCGCGTAGTTTGGTAGCTGTCTAGGTGTACGCATTTCGGGAAAGGGCCGAAAGCGAAGGAACTTAAAGGAGCTGAATGGAAGGCTAGGATAGGGTAAATTTAAAACAACAACAACAAAAAAACGTTTGCAGGGAGGAGAGCAGGGAAGTAGGAAAACTAGTGTAAATCACTTACAACAATCCTCACAGAGCACAAACACCACCGGTCCAATGAAATACCTTTCAAGGAATTCTAGTTGAAGACACTCAGTTCTGATATCGGATGGTCGAGACAAGCACAGGCTCGTCGCCAGAACCTATCCTGAAGCAAGCGTGTGTGTGTGTGTGTGTGTGTGTGTGTCAATACATAATGCAAAACATAGTTGGAGAGGGAAAGGTGAAATGCGACTCCAGTCTCAGTGAGCAAGATCAAATAGTTACAGCAGCAGCAGAAGGCCCGTTTCATCAGTTGAGGCGCCGTCATCCCGATACAAGAAAAAAAACCTACAAGAAACCTTGACAGCTCTTTGCCCGGCTGTTTCCTGACCTTTGTCAAAACGGAATAGGGCACTAATGTGTGTATGTGTCAGAAATATTTAGGTTGGACTAACGGGAAAGGTGTAACGCGATTCAGTTGTCAGCATCCATATTTTAAATTTACAAGAGCAGCTGAAGGCTCGTTTCATCAGCTGAGGCACCGTCATCCCAATGCAAGTAAAACTCTTGCAAGAAACCCAGACAGTTCTATGCCCACCCATTTCGGGCCTATTTCAAGACAGGATGGGCACTGAGGGATGACAGCAGTCCAAGAAGAGGTGAGAAAACAAAGAGAAAAGGAGAGAAAAGAATGACCACTGGCAGCTGTCTGAGTCATTTGAGTTCGGAGTCAGGATGCCATTATGGTACCGGCAAGCGCCCAACTCTTGCGTATGTAGCGCGTAGCTTGGCAGTGATCCGCCGGTGTATGCGCGCGCGTGTGTGTATGACATAGACAAGTGGTAACTTAGGGTGAGGTGCTGATAATGGTGCGGTAGACACTATTCAACAGACCTGGTGGCTGCCAGCTTACAAGGGGCTAGATCTGTTGGCACTGCTGTGGGTACTAGGAAGCCTGGCTGCATGCTAATGCTTCTACCCCCCCCCCTTTTATTGGCTTTTATCCCGATGCGTGAGGATAAAGGGTGAAAGAATGAGAAGAGATAGAGAGGGAGGATGGGAAACCCAGGACGCACAACACAACACCAGGAAGCAAGTAGGTTTTACGATGATGCTGGACACAATGGAGAAGAGAAGAACAACCAAAACTGACTAAGGGAAGGAAGACCAGAAGAACAGGAGAAAAAGGAAGGGCGAACAGGATGGCACCAAAAAGGACGTTGTCTCGGGCTGTTTATTATAATCACCACCTCCATTAAAGCTAGCGTGCGCAGGATTAGTGCGTACTCTGTGTGGCAAGGAAATGTTGTGCAACATCTGCGTTTTTAGGATCATTTGTCAATAATTATGTTTAAACAAATAGTTTATCACCTCAAACAAAGTTAAGAGCAATAGTTCTTAGGACCGGCGAAGTGAGGAGGGAAAAGGATGGTGTTAAAGGAGAAGACGTTTCGGCGTCAATGCCATCATGAAAGCTGATGATGGCGTTGACGCCGAAAAGTCTTCTCATTTAACACCATCCATTTCCCTCTTCACTTCGCGTCCTAAGAACTACTGTTGTTAACCTCGTTTGAGTTGATCATGAGAGTGAGATCTAAAAAGTCCTTCAACCAAATAATTTGTACTAGTATTTAGTCTTGAAACCTGCATGCTACATATAGACTAAATACTTTTATGCCAGGAAGCTCAATCTAATGCATGCTGTCACATACATGCCACACAAAGACTAAGTTCATGTTCGCCAGGAACATAATGCACGCTATTGCACACACTTAACATCAGTGTCACTTGCAGGCAATTTTGATTTTCAAAATCCTTGCAAGAAGCATTTTGGCCTCCTCTGTAAATTTCTGACGGAAGCCAGCAGAGCTATATACATGAAGTTTGTCAATTATTTGACAATTATGGCTTGTACACCCTGATACAGTTTGGCTGCTCTATACTTAACAGCTACAAGAGTACAAAGTCACACAAGGTTAATTTGATGATGTTCTGTTTCGACTATTGTTTGCCCAATAGATGTATAGGCATACTTTCTGAAATCAAAAACCAAGTCAGTCTGTCACAAAAAGTAGTCCTTTGTCCAATAAAAGAAAGCTAAGCACATCACAGGAAGAAAGCAAGAATATTGGAGAGAAACCCAAGGTGAAGGCCTAGCTTCCCTGTCAAGCGCAATAAAATTTGATTTGCTGTTTTGGAATGGTTGCTATGACAGCAGAGTACACGATAAGATTCAAATTTGCACTAACGTAAGATTTGCATGACAGGCGACCACCATTTTGAATGGGGAAAGCACTCGATCACAGCAGCGCCAGATGTCTAGTTTTGCTCACAACCGCATGGATTTTTCCTATTTCTTTCGCACTCACTTCGTCCCTGCCTCTAATTATCAGTGATTCTTTTGTTGGAGTCTGTAAGAACTTTCATCCAGGGTTAAAAGGGAGAGAAAACAGGGAGGCCCCCAATCCTAGCCATGGCCTGCATTGGCCCCTTTTTTGTGCCTGTCGAGCATCGACGATCGACAGTTAGTGGAATTATCTGTGTTGTCACTTGCTGTTATGACAACAGCAGTCGGGCAGACAAAGGACAGGTGTCGTTTCACCTTTTTTGAAGTAGCAAGGTTGCTCAGGAGTGGACAGCCTTTGTCAAGAGGCCAGAGTCATGGTGGCCAAAGAAGTGGAGTGTTGTTTGTGGAGCGAACTTTGCAGGTGGCCAGTCTGCGTACAGTGCACCTGTGCCAACCATTCGTGTGCCTCGCAGTTCTAGTGCGGAAGCAAAACAGCCTAGGCCTAGCTCTGTCAAACGGCAAAAGTCTCGGTGGCATTAGCCTTCGAGACCATGAATGTAAACCATCTGAGCTGTTTGTAGGCAGTTATCTTGTCGATGGCGACTTGGAGTTGGGTGGTTATGACATGGATAAGGAACTGACTGAACTGGAGGCCTTGTAAGAGGGGAATGTGGCTCTTCGAAAAAATGTTTTTCTTTCACTAGAAATTGTCCCCAGGAGCAACTCGGATTTTTGTAATTTTACTGGCTTGCAGGGTGTCAGGGGTTTTGATGCTCTCTACAATAATCCTTCCCATGACATAACACCAAACTTATTGTTTCGTAACGAGAATGACGGGAAGACTGAGCCACCCGGAAGGAAGGCTGTGTCAAGGAGAGATCTTATCACAAAGGAGGAAATGTTTTTGGTGCAGGTCTGACTTCATCGTGGTTTGAATGTCCGTCTTCTGGCCTGGAAAATTAAACTTAATTGAAATTATTAAAGTCCACGAAATAACCATGTCAAGCATTTGGGATACTTGTCTTTCTGTGATGCATGACCGTCCTCACCACCTGAACATTTTGGCCATCTGACAAATATGTCCGAGCAACCTTGCTGGAAAAGTTCAAGATGGAGTATGGCAACACCCGTATTATCCTAGACTGCATAAAGATACATGTTGAGTGGGTCAGGGCTTGTGAAATTTTGGTACCGCGTTCCCCTTCAGGTGCAACTTGGCTTCCACGCCCTTGACCGTGCAAAGCCCGTCCGCGAATACTTCTGGATAGGGCAACTTCCAATTTTCCAGGTCCACGATGTCTGCCATGTGTACCATGCATCGTACCGCTTTTGCTTGCCCAGACAGCTCAGCGGGCCAGTTGAGTTTCAGAGTGGTCAGCAGATTGTGTCCAAGCAATGGCACTGGATCGGTGATTCAATCGATGACAGTCGGCGAGCAGAGTTGGTTCCCAGACTGATACGTTACCAGTACCATGACCCCGCCAATGACTTCAGAAGGAGTGCCGCAGTGGCTTCGAAGCTTGCAAGATGAGACTGTCATTTGCAGATGTCACCAGTGCCAATCATTATGATGTCATAATACGATGGACATAATCGCTCCCACGTCCAGCTCCATGGACAGTGGCACACCAGAAGCCTTGACTTGCACTTACACAGGCCTCCTTCCCCTTCCAGTCGACTAGTTGATGTGTGCAACAGTCGCCACATTTTGTCAGGTGTCTCAAGGATGCCATCCTCTGTTGCCACCCGGAAGCATACTCCGCGGCGGTTCGTCTCCATCTTGTTGCGTGCTACAATGGTCTTCGCTCTCGTGTCCGAATGTGGTTGCGTGAACGTCAGCTTCTTTCAGCATTCTTTGCTTTGGAACTTGTGATGAAAGTGCCCTGTTTGCCACAATTGTGGCATTTCGCCTCGCATACATGCAGGGGCAGTGTCCTGCACTTGTGGTGTGGTGCCAGTTTCTGCAGTTGGCGCACTCCCGCTGCATAACTGCTCCCTTCGGCTTGGCATTCGTCGTGTGCATGCGTTCTGTCCACACTCGCTGCATGCCACCGAACTCCATTCTTTGAGCTCTGGCCTCTGTTGTCTCTCTTTCAACAACTTGAGAGTCTCCACATCGAGCAGCTTCTTGCGCAGACGATCGTCTGTCAGCTTGTCAATGAGCTGGTCTTTAATGTGCTCCTCGGCGTCATTAAAATTGTAGACGTCAGCCTGATCCATGAGTTGTATAGCAAACTGACTCACTGTCTCACCGTCTTGCTGCATGATGTTCCTGGCGTGCCATTCGAACATTACGTTCAGTTTATGCTCGAACTACTTGTCACTTCTTCACGACTTTTTCGTACGTGTTCATCTGGTCTAAGTTTGCTGGCTCTGGCAGCGCCTCATGGATATCCTGCACCTACGTTCCAGCCAGGTCCAACTTCTTTTACCCTAGCCTTGCCAGCAGTACCCTCTCCATCCACAGAGAAGTCAAAACCAAACTTCTGATTCTTCCATCAGAGACACACATTGTGTGTTAGGCCGACCAGGTGGCATACACAGACATTGGGCACTCCATCAGAAAGAAACTATGAATGGAAAACTTGAAAAAGAGAGTTTAGAAAAAGAAACTACATCTAAAGTGTCAGTTGAAGTATCCTCATCACCACCTTGTTATGACTGTCCTCCCACAACGTGCATTATGTTCTAGCCATGTATGGCGTTGGGTATACGTACACGAAGCTTCTTGGGAAAAGCATGAGTCCAAGAGAGAAGGCAAGAGAGATTGAGCATGCGTGATGAACGCCAAACATTAAGGTGGCTAAATTCACCACGGACATGCGTTAGTTTGTTAGTGGCCTTTAGCACACGTGCACAATGCACCAACACCCACACATAGCATAGTACACGTCTACTTTTTCTTGTATCAATGGCGGTGAGCCTCAGATGACTAAACGGGCAATCAGCTGCTCTTGTAGCTATTTATATGGAATCAAACGCACAAAGTCTTAGATTGAACATATTTGTGGTAGGCAGAAAGAGAAACGCAGCCATTGATGAGCATACCACACACGCGGGTATGCGCCTCTATTTGCCCACCAAAATTGCCAATGACAACTGTCATTGACTAGCAATCCTAGAAGGACATTTCAGAAAAAAACCGTTAAGTTTACCCTCGCTTAACTCGGGCCAAAGATTAGGACACATTTAGAATGCCAACGGGATTAGACAGATGAACATCCATAATTTCTCACATCTATACTCTGTCCTTCGACACTTTGCATGCTCTCCTTACCATAGCCAGATGCTTCAGGAGGGTGTTGCACCAGTGAGGGACTGTGTGCACCTCCGATGCTCTCTTGTTTCAGCAGTTGTGGTCTCACACCCAGTTTATTCAATTCACGAATTAGCATATCAATTTTATCTGCCTTAGCTGGCCACCATCGTCGACATGTTGCAACAGAGGATAAATAAAAGGACAAGTCAGAAAATTATAGAAGAATTGAAGGCCCTTGTGAAATATCTTGCAATGTGCTGAGGAAATATCGATGTTGTCTTTATTGCAACAGACAAAGGGAAGGGAAGTTGGATTGAAAAGAGAAAAAAAAGAGAAAAGTTTAAAGGAAGGAGCAACATTTTCATTGTTGGAGAAAGCCTCGAAGCCAGTGTCAGAGATGTACAGTTGAAAACAGCGGACATCAGACGTGGGTAAAGTTAGATACTGTTGCGCAGAGGTAGACTGAAGGCACACGCTTGAGTTTCAGGGAACAGACTGAGTAAGTCAGGGACTGCCGGGGTCATATCAAAAGAGGCAGCCGTTATCCGAAACAAACAGAGTGAGAGATGAAGGGTCATGTATGGACTGAGCTATAGTTTGGTTGATTTTCAGGACCTAATGAAACCAGCAAGGGAATTTTACTTGCATGTGAAGGAGTGAATGGCAGGGAATGGAGAAAGTGAGCAAATGTTATAGAGAGGCAAAAGAATGAGAAGTTTTCGGGACTGGAAGGTGTGAATGTAAGTGCATGTACTATCTTGGCCTAGACTGTCCACTGCTTTGTTTCAGAAATGATATTATCAGCAACAATCTTGCACTCAACCCACCTAGGCCTGACAGAGAGGGCAGGGTTTGTCTTTCAGCATCATCAAACGCCACAGAGTGACCATTTCTTGTACCGGTTGTGAATTCGGACCCATAAAGCTCAGCTTCTTCTGATGCAACACTGGAACTTGGTCCTGCGTGTGCCGTATTTCCAATTAAATAGTCTGAGGAAGTACCAGTGTACATCCCGCTGTCCCCACCTGGCAAGGTGAAGCCTTCCTGGCTTGAGGAACCATCAACCTGGTAGAATAAAAGTGAAGTTTCACAGATATGGGGAAAATTAACAAGAAAATTGACTTCCCTGCCATGCTTGAAATGAGTTTGGCTGTTCCCTAAGTGCGAAGAAAAGCTATTTTTAGGTTCGTCAATTTGTCTACAAATTGGAAGGAGAGATTTGACTGCACAGAGGAAATTATATTGATTGAAGAAAATGTAATACACGCTCATACTCTGTGCCAATACAGGTACTCAATCCTGTGACACCAAATTGCCTAGAAGACAAGAGTCATCTCGCTGTCCACCACAGTGATCGTGGCATAGAGAACAGTGAAGTGACTCTAGTCTGTTAGGTGATTTGGTGCCATAAATTTGAGTACTGGTCTCAGCATGGAGTACTAGCATTTACTAAACTTTCTTCAATCAACTGATCCTTCTGCAACTGAAGACCTAGTCAGTGAGCCGCCAGTTGGCAAGCATTGGATAATGATTATTAAAGTTGCTTTTTTTGTCATTATCGCTTAGGACAGCAAGAGGCTGTAAGCCGTATCTTACCGCCAAGGGCATGACAGTAGAGGAGACATTGGGTGGTGCTGTCTGATCCCCAGAGAAAGTTAACGGAGAATTGTGTCCTGTACACAGAGAACAATTTTAGTATATAGAAAAGGAAGGTGGGGTAAACATATCAGAGAAAAATGGAAAGATGCAGGGATAAGACTACTGTGTCACAAACATTTTTTAACTTCCGTAGACCTCGCTGGTTGCCCAACGTAACGCTGCATCTAAATCCCTGCACACAATCATAATTGATCTGCCTGCCTTGCGTGCCCATGCAAACGAGGCAGGTCGCACATACTGAATTTCAGCTGCGCTCCAGGCTGCAAATGCAGGCAGCTGTCGGTCTACAAATATGCCGTAGTCTAAATCCATTTGTTCAGTGGTTTGGTACTGTTGGTTAGTACCAATCTTTGGTTAAACCAAAGTTGAAGGTACACTGGGAATTACGTGAAATACAATTTGAGCCGGCACACGTGAAAAGGGACCTAAAGTAATTCTTTTGTCAAAAATGAGATTTTTAAACCATATGAAAGAGCTATCAGTCTAGACGAGAATGTCGAAAACTGAATTGAAAATATCCAAAATTGACAAAGTTACAGCATTTTAAAAACCAGAGGTCTAACAGGAAAACATCGTTTTTTCCCCTTCACAATGAATGTCTTCTATATAGACTGTATAGCACCCGCAGGGCCGGAATCACTTACACATGCACCAAGAGCAGAAGCTATTGTAACAGTAGAATTGTTTCATTGTGAAAGAATTGTAAGGAGCTGTGAACAGGACACACGTCCACTAGCTACAGCTAGCCAAAAATAGCGGACTGATTTTTTTCGAATAGAGCATTTTTAGAGAGTTCATTCTAAAGTCAATCCATGTCATCATCAGCACCAGCAGGGTCAGGAGGAGGACAGAGCTGATCCTGGTATAACTGAGGGACATGCTGACGGAGCTCCTTGAAAAGGTACACCTGACATTCAGCTGTCAGGCGACCAGCTTTCAAAACTGCACGTAGAACATAGGCTTGATCTACTGAACGGTGACATCCTTCTTCAGAATCGCAGCTGTAGCTGGGTTTGGCGACGACAAAGGCCATGGCGCTGGCAGACTCTTCGCCTTCATCCTCTTCTCCAGCGCAGAAAATCGCCGAGCGAGAATGGCAGAATCTTTCCTCCGATCTAGGAAATGCTCTTCTTCTTCCTCCGAGTTGGAAGAACGAGCGCTCCTGTCCGCATGAACGCCATCCTCACTCCGCGTCGACTGCCGCGCACCTCCGCTGTTTTCATCTTCACCGCCGCTCGTCTTGCTGAGCTCACCTCGAGCTGAAAAGCTCGACGGCCAGACATCATCGCCAGTCGCACGAACGCTACGCCGATCAGCAGTTCAATTTTCAGGTGCCTTCACAATGAACATCTCACAAAAAGTTGAACAACTCCGGAACGGTACGGCCGATTTTCAAAAAGTAAATACTGGAAGAAAGCTTACAAACACAGCTTGCCATGAGTGTATGTCACATTGCGCCACCATGCAGGGCTTTGTTGCTATGATAACGCAAAGCAAGCGCACTGCATGACGTCATGGAAAAATCGGCGTCGATCTTCGATCGCGATTTACTCGATTTCATGCGGCCGGACAATAGGTCCCTTTTTGGGCGCGCCAGCTCATATACTTTCATGCACACACACACACACACACACACACACACACACACAAACACAGATACACACACACACACACACACAGAGATACACACACATTCACACAGATACACACACACACAGATACACACACACACAGAGAAAATATTTTTGATTTGTCTCATGAACAAAGGAAAGGTCGTTTGACTGATCACTTGGTCGGTACATCTGTGCTCAATCGAATGTCTTAGGTCAACCTTGTCTAAGTTCTGCAGTGGCTTGTGTTTTGTCTGCATCCTCTCCGATATGATGCGCATGTCCAATTTCTCCTGTCTTTTTACACCTGCCCACTGTCTCTTCTTTCTTCTTGTGTAAAAAGTTGTCAAAACTTACACTCAATGACTTTCTTTACACCTGGTGGCTTGTCGCTAAAAGAGATCGTTAGTTTCTCGTATCTTCTTTTGCTTGTGATTGCTTCTCAGGAATCCTTGGCCGGCTGGTGGTATGGATGGTGTTGGTATCAAATCCTGGCCAGAATACACCACGGACAATCCACACTATATGGACATAAACACTAACCTCCGTGTTATGGGCTCCTTGCGGCCACACTATTGTGCCATGTGGTCTGACCTCATGCCAACACTCGCGGCATCATGCCCACCATGGGAAAAACTGGCCAGGGCCACATTTTTGGATTACACTAAGTGGAAGCATCATCCCTTTGGCGCTGGTGTCTCTTTTGTTGTTTGGTTTTTGCAATCGACACTCAGAAAAGGACGGCCTCGGTAATGCCAAAGAAAAAAACTTTTGCAATCTTAATTTTCATTGTTTTTTTTTTTTTAAGCCCCCTCCTATCTGTTCAGATCCCTGGGTGAGCAGTAGTAGAAAATTTCCTGCTAAGAGTTCAATTTTAGTTTTCAGTGATGGAGTCTCTCCACTCCCATGACATTGTAGTCCTAGTCTCTTCCATCAGATTACAATAGCGTCTATGCTCTTGCACATGCAGGTGATAGTGCAGTGTGGGACGCAGTGGAGTTATAGTTTGATGTTTAGTTTCCATCTACGGGTCACCTTTCTGGTGATTGTTCAGCTGCGCCACGTTGTGGACTTTTTTGCATGCCAATGCATCTTTTGCTGTTGATCTGCTTTCAAGTGTTCTGCTGATAGGCACACAACTAACTGTAAATTTGCTCAACCCAAAAAAGTTTTCAATTCCTCTTTGTCCCTGTGTCACCGGTGGGTGATCAAGTGATGGCGCCGTATTATCATTTTAAAAATGAAAATAAAATCTCCAAGAATTCCACTGTACTGTTGAAATGTTTTATGTAATACTCCTGATCGAGTTTTTTGCCTTGCTAAGCTGGAGAGAACCTCAGTCTACCACTTGACAACATTGTCTGGCACTTCCTTTACAGAAGAAAACACCTTAAAACGATAAACACCAGCACCCACGCTGAAAATCTCGCTCAGGAGCAGTGGTCACTGTAGGAAGCATTCAGTAAGTTGGGGAGGGGGGCAGGAGGAAGGTTGGGGTCTAGCGGTCCTACCTTCGGGAAACTTTTTTAAGATAAGGTGGCAAACCCCCTATTTTCATTTCTCCCGTTTTACTGGCGTATACCATACTTTTCTGCTTGTCCTTCCTCAGCATACCTGGCTGATGACCGATCAGTCAGTCCAACATGATGAAGAATCATAATTATGTTGTTTTCTCTGGCAGTTGGGAATGAGAAGAAGTTTAAGAAATCTTGCACATACCTCGAGTTACTAACAAGAGCATAATATATGTATATACATGCACATTTAGAGAGAGAGCGAGAGAGAGAGAGAGAGAGAGAGAGAGAGAAGCAGAGAGATTATAGACCGGAGTGAGCGTGCAGTTTGAGAATATCCCAACACAGTCGATATATACGTACTGAAATGGGATTGGCTGGTGCTTCAATTAAATGATCCGAAGAAATTCTGGCAGTCGTTGTGCACAGAAATCTACGGATGGTCTTTACACCAGTGCGCTTAAAACGAGCCGCTGCTGGCTTCCTTGTTTTAGTGGCGCAGCGGTTTCCGGAATGCATCCTTGTTGCTGGGCTGGAAAGGTTCATCATCCGGCAGGACACGGCCCCACAACGTCTAGGCATTGTGAAGAGTTATCCCTTTTAAGCACAGGTGTGATGTTCTTATTGGGAGGACTCCTTTCATGGCTGGCCTCTCGTCGCTAACACTGTTCCTTTTCAAAAAGCTTACCTTTGCTAAGCTGGCGGGTTCTTTTCGCAGGTGGGCCATCACGAGCAGTCTCTTTCCCGTCGATCGGATTCGCCAGGGCAACAAGAGAGGGTCTCTGGGATGACCCGCTTCCGCGAGCACAAAGCCATGCACACGCAAAGCGCAAAACTTCTGCCTCCAGCCCTGTTTGTGCATGTACGCATACACCGAACAGTAGATATCCACCACAGATCTTAGCTTGCACAGCGGCATGCGATCATCTGACGCTCCCGACCGCCACAGCGTTTGCTGGACCGAGTCTCGCAAACGTTTACCATGCATATGTTTACAATCGGATTATCATGATTAGGTCGTGGTTAGCGGTTGCACCGGTTGTGCCATGGCCAGGACTGCTGGCCTGGTTATCATGGTTATACAACTATCAGCTAAAAACTTGTACACGCTTATCTGGCCTCGAACCTGGCCCAACCGCTTGTAGATAATAATTATGGTGATGAGCGCTAGCCAGGCCAGGCCTAGGGGCGGCCGGGCAAGCGGTTTAATTTAATGGTTCGTCACAATATCAACAAGCGGTTGGGCCGGGTTCGAGGCTAGACCTTATCTTATGTAAAGCATGTACATGCCTCTTTTGTTTACAAAAGGGGCTTGCGCCTCAAGTTACAGAAAGTGCCGTGGAAGTGAGGTGGTCGGTCGGTACACGTACACGTAAATCTAGGCCAGAAGCCTGGCGAGCTATTTTTTCAGGCAATGCATATTATACTGATATACATGTACATGCATTAGTTCTTTAATTTTTTTTTTTGGGGGGGCAGGCCCCTAGTCAAAATCTTGCCCCCCCCTCCAACGTCGATGAATAGCAGCTGGCACTGTATGCATAAGTTTTCGAAAAAATTATCACATAAATTGAGTTTACAGCTTTTTGCAATGATCAAGATTGGGCTGAAGCTTTTTTTTTAAGCCTGTGGTCTCGATCTAACATTGGTGAAACATCGTTGTCACACACACACGCACACATACACACACACACACACACACACGCGCGCACACACACACACACACACACACACACACATCCACGCACCTGCGTGCTTGTGGTCTCAATCGAACACGGTTAAAATGTCGTGGTCACACACACAGACACAGACACA
>JAOWAR010198840.1:0-15275 GCA_028571005.1 Clathrina lutea | reverse complement strand
TGTCTTTCTTCGGGCGCCGTGCTAGCAGGCCTTGGATGATCTGACCTTCTCGAAGGAGTTCCTCAAACTTCCCTTCAGCTTGGTAAAGCAGGGCTATTGTAGTGTACGTAAATCTTAGCTGCAGGTTTGCCAAGGGCATGCTACGTCTACAGCAGAAATCTTCCTTCAGTTTGGCGAGTTTTCTAATTGATCCTACACTCCATATTTACCCAAGCTTAAGCTTCACTCTTCCATCAGAAATTCCTTTCAGCATTTTGGTGTTCATATTTCTTCTTAGCCGTTTGATCGAGCCAACCTTTTTGGGTACAGGCAGTGAAATTTAGATTGACACGGAATTGTCATAACAATGTGTTCTTCAGATTGGCCATTGAAATGTTCAGTGGCGTAGCAAAAGTGCTCGAAAGCCTGGCGAAAGGAGTGATATAAGTTTCGCGCGATGAGGTGGAGACTATCATTGCGATGTTGGCTTCGTGCTCACTAGAATTGATGAGGAAAGGTGCTCTCCTCAAAAACAAGAAGACCGAATCGCGTTGATCCAGGGGCCTGACTGCACTGCATTCATTCAGAATGCAGGTGCCACCCCATGCTATCTGCTACACAGTATTCAGGGGCCTACAAACTTCGTGTGACATGGGCATCATTGCACAAGGCAAGGTAACGGGAACATACTGAATGTCAGAGGCTGGTACTCAAGCCACGTTCGGTGCCGATACAAGGAGGAAAGTTCTTCTCTGTAGTGCTTCTTCGTCCATTGGCTAGTTGCATATCTTTCTTTGCAGTCTTTTGAAAGCATGTGCGCCTCAGTCCTGCCACTTGTTTTATCACCAGTCCTAGCACCTACACGCGCTCTCTTGTGTAGCGTGAGCTCCTCACAAGTGCAATTTCACTGAACATCATGAAGAGTTCCTGGCATCTCATTTTGGAAAGATTGTAGAGAAAAGACATGTAGTTTACCGATCTTGCATGACACAGAATGAAACAATTTGTGGAGAAGGGATCATCGCCGTATCAAAAAATGCAAACGAGGAATGACCTGTGTATCGTTAAGCAGAAAACAAGGTCTGTGATTTTGTCGCCGTCATGCAGCGACGACTGAGCACGTTGCGCAACAGTTTGGTTTCACCGGTTTTGGGGAGGGGCCGGAAAGCAAGCGCTGCCGACAACCAGGACACTTAACTTGGCCAACATGTCACAGTCAGCGTTCATTATCGGCTTTCCTGATTCCAGCGGGAAAATCCAAACTTTCCTTTTTTGCATTAAACAGAAACCATTCGCCTGAACTTCAGCTCGAGATAGATAGTAGGGAAGGTGAAGCCTGAATGGTGATCTTTAACCCGTTTCGAGGGAGGGAGGGTGCTGACCATGAAACTTGTATCGTTCGTTCCGCTGACCTAGTGTGAAATCTTGAGTTGTTCATTTATAGTGTACCTTGGGGAATTGGGATGTCGTCCATGAACAGCATTATGTAATGATACATGGATGGGGCAATGATTCCTCCAACCCCATCACCTTCCACTGTTTGGTTTCGTCATTAGAGACAATTTGCTATTCCTATCTATAAATTGCCCCCGTGGAGCGATCAGTTGTGCGCCTTCTGGGCTACAACATGGCGGAAAAAGCACATCTGGGGAGGACTTACTTTCACGAAACTTTACTTTATTGTTTTGGGGCTGAATCTTTGCATGACTTCCGTCGGTGAGGCAAATCATGTATGACATGCCGTAATAATGCTCAACGACGTAACGAATGCCAAGCATAATCAGCATAATCCGTCCGAAGGACGGGTACTCTGCTAGTCTTATATATATTTCTGAAGTTGTCTGTCTGTCTGTCTGTCTTCTATACGTTTCAAAACGCCTGCACAGATCGGCACGAAACTTTCCACGTCTCCCGCGCGCGCTCCGAGAAAGCATTTAGAGAAAGAACGAACTTTCGCCGAGCTCTTCTTAATTCCTGCGGAACGAATACACCACCACCCCGCCGTATACAAAGGTATAAGACACCCCGTCGTATACAAAGGTTTAGGCGGCTAGCTTTGTCGCAGTCCCTGTCAGTCACAACAGCCATTCTCCTGGAGATCGCACATGCACGGGGCACACCATTTTTGGACCAGGCATCGCGCGGCTGGCGGCGCAGCCCCACCTACGAACTAAGATCAGTTAGAAATGCACCTCTTGGATCGCGGTGTCGCGCTGGACTCCGGTCCGCTCATTCCGTGCAAAGCTCACCTGTCCGCAGGACGTTCCAGCACGCCTCGACCGTCGGACACCAAACTTTCTGCGATGCCTCAGCCCCTTCCGAGAAAGGCTTTAGAGGAAGAACGGACACTCTCCTAGTCCAAGCGCTCCTTTGTTCGAGACAACAAAACCGTGCATCTCAGCATGTAACACTGTGGTATGGAGCGCCCAGGCTGGGGATCTGGCCGCAGTAAGCCACAGTATGGGAGCGCCCGGAGTCCCACGTAGTTTAGTGTGCACACCGTCATTGCCAGCGCTGCCTCGACTGAGGGACACCAAACTTTCTGCGACGCCTGAGCCCTTCCGAGAAAGGTTTTAGAGAAAGAACAGTGCAGGGGTGAACTTGATGCATGGTGTGGTGTCGTACACATGCTTTTTACACTTAGGAAATCCTCACATGCAAAGCATAATCCATCCGAAGGACGGGTACTCAGCTAGTATGCATATAATTTCCGATCTGCCATCCCCACCTTGGACATGTATAATTTGGTGCCTGGCCCAATTTCTGAAAGGAGCTAGCCAATACTAGTAATCGTGTTTCGGCATTATGTCGTACTCCATCAAGGTAAATGTCACGGAACCTCATAGTCACGCCTAGGCTCTTTGTAACCGATCACCCTCCTTAACATCTTAATACGTGGCGTAGCTAACCAAAAAGGTGAACCCGGATGCTTCAAAAGAGACGATGAGCCAATCAATTCCGATTATGAACGAAATCATTTGCTGACGTACCCACTATTCAGAAGTCATTGAAAGAACCCATAGGATTGGCAAATCGGTTGTGAAACCATGTCAAGTCACACAATCATGATTGCCTTGGTTACGACCTTAATTGAGCGTCTATGTATGAAGGGGGAAGGAAATGTTACCGAGCTGACGTGGGGATGAGGAGCGAAAGAAACAATTTAGGAAAGGGCAGAAGAAGACAAAGTCAAAGGGTGGTGTGCGGATGATGAACGATCAATCCGTGCTGGTGAGTCGAGATTCTCCTGTGTGACCGCCAATTGTCTCTCCACTCCAAAGACTAGTGACCAGCAATCAGACTGACATAACCTAAAGAAAGAGAGAGAGAGAGGGAGGAAATGGACCAAGCTCCAAGTCACTGAGGTGGAAAACTGCCCCTGACAAGGTACAATAGACTCTTTCAGGTCAGTGAATAAGAATCAGTTGCGTTGGTGGCGACAAACTAAAAGAAAATCACCCTAGGCCTCTTCAGAACGTTTACACACTCCTTAGCACTTAGTCCTAAACCTCACACTCCAACACCCGGGAAGCTCTGCTCATTCTTCATTTCATTTGTATTCACTGGAATGCAACAGACGAGAAAGGGCAAAAGCTAGTTCAGTCATAGACCCCTGCAAGGTCCGCTGCACTATGTGCTTTCCTTGACAATGGAACGAAAAAAGCTAATAGAGGGAAGGTATTCTTTGTTACTGCACTACCACTAGTCGTGTTTGCTTCGGAAGTTTGAGCCTTGTCTAAGATTTTGACTCCACTTCTGGCATGGTAAATATGCACAGGATTACACAAAGACTAAAGAGATCTTTATCTGGCTGTATTCCTGTTGAATAGAGACATACCATGCCAAAGAATATAAGAAAGACTTTTAGTGAGACAGTGGTGCAGGGGGTAGGAGAGTAGCTCCGCTGGCATGATTTCAGAGACCTCTTCAATGATCACATCGAACGTGATTCCTAGACAGATATCCATAATATGTTTGTGGAACGATGAAGCTGGGTATGAGGAGAGGGTGGATGACTTTTCAACCAATTGAAGAGGATAGGAAAAACTTTTGAGAGAAAATTCCGAGCTAGAAAGCGGATTGGGCAAAATGGTTGAAAGCTTTGCAGGAGCACGATGGTTTGATTGAGCTTGGTACAGCAGGGCTAATGTAATGTACGTAAATCTTAGCTGTAGATTTGGCAAGGTGATACTACGTGCGCAGCGAAAATCTTCCTCCAGTTTGGCGAGTCTTCTAATTGATCCCACACTCCATATTTCTCCAATCTTAAGCTGCACACTACCATAAGCAATTCTTTGCAGCACTTTGGTGTTCATATTTCTTCTTAGCCGTTTGATCGAGCCAACCTTTTTGGGTACAGGCAGTGAACATTAGATTGACATGGAATTGCCATTGCAATGTGTTGTTCACATTGGCCATTGAGATGTTCAGGGGGCGTAGGAAAAGTACTCGAAAGCCTGGCGAAAGGAGTAATATAAGTTTCGCGCGATGAGGTTGAGACCTTCTTTGCGATGTAGGCTTCACACTCGCTGGAATTGATAGGAAAGGTGCTTTCCTCAAAAACAAGAGGACCAAATCGCGTTGATCCGGGTGATTGACTGCACTGCATTCATTCAGAATGCAGGTGCCACCCATGCTATCTGCTACACAGCATTCGGCGGCCTACGAGCTTTATGTGACACATCACTGACAGTGCAAAGACACCACAAAGGGTCGGCGAGCGCATCATTTAAAAAAATATTTGCCGATCTTCCTTTTTGCTCCTGATCAAAATGTACACAGGCAATCTTTTCCTTTCCTTTTGTCGAAAATGTTGCGAGGTCCTCGCTTTGATCATGACTAAATTGTTTTAAAGTGTCTTGACCTTCAGCTTTTTGTTCGCCTCCTTCGATGAGCAAGACTTCTACCATACCGTCGAGGTTTCCGACTGCGGCAAGCACCGTCCGAAAGTTTTGTATACGGTACCCATTTCCTCGTCGGTTTTCGCGAAGAAGGGTGTTTTACGATGGCTGGCATTGCCTGTCCCAACGTCGGGCACATTTTGATCATGGCTGAATCTGGAGTTCGAACTTCAGGCTTTCCAAATGTCCAAAACGAAGCGTGAAATACGAGGTCTACTACGCCGAAAACCGCTCTTTACAGGACGCCTTTCAAGAGATCGCCATCCAGCTGCACGCGACGCGCACCTTGCGGAGGAGTCTTTCTCTTCGCTCGCTTTCTCCTTCTTTTTCCACTCGCTTGAAGGCCGTGGCATGGCCATTTTCTAGTTGTCGTAGCGATCTATACCTCGACATACCCAGGCCAGCTATATATAGAAAGCTCTGAAGCACGGGAAGTTCAAGCTGAGCCTGGTGGCCTCTCATACACAAAGCCGATCGATCGCTGTACGGACGCTCAAGTGTGGGTTTGGTGCGGTCAAGGTTACTTTCAGCGCAGCTCTTTCTGATCCTTTCTCATGTCCTGCACCTCTGTGCTCGAGGTTAGAAAGCTTGTTTTTTTCTTTCCTGTTGATTTCTTCGCCAACCGACTCCATTTTGCGTTCCAGGCATGTCTGTCCACACTGTCGAGTCTCTGCAGCCCCAAGCACTGGCAGTCCCAGCGCCGAACGCCTGCGTGATGCGCAGACACGCATGCACGCATAATCTTTTTATAAATTCCCAGCTCTTTTTGCTGGCGTGGCAGTTCAAGCTTGGACAACGGCGTCGAAGAGCAACGAAGCTAAGCGGCCACGAAAGTACGAAGAGTACTATCCGGTAAACGTGCGATTCGCTGAGTCGAAGTTCGAGCAATGTGACATCGTCCGCGGATTGCACGTACACGCGATCGATGTCGATATCGCGATCGATCCGGCGGCCGCACAGCCGGTGAAACCTGAAGCTCCATGGCTACGAGAATACCGTTACCGCACCTCGCACCCTGCGATATGACCAGAATTGTTAGATATGTGGGCATCATTGCACAAGGCAAGGTAAGGGGAGCTTACGGAATGTAAGTGGCTGGCACTCAAGCCATGTTCGGTACCGGTACCAAGAGCAAAGTTCTTCTCCGTAGTACTTCTCGGTAGTACTTCTTCGTACTTTGGCTAGTTGCATATTTGTTTTTTGTAGTTTTTTCGAAGCATGTATGCCTCAGTCCTAGCACGTACACGCATTCTCTTTTCTAGTGTGAGCTCCTCGCACATGCATTTTCACTTGAACACCATGGAGACATTCTGGCATCTCTTTTTGGAAAGATTGTAGAGAAAAGACATGTAGTTTATTGATCTCGCATGACACAAAATGAAACAATTTGTGGAGAAGGGATCAATGCCGTAGCAAAAAAATGCAAACGAGGAAGGACCTGGGTACCATCAAGCAAAAACAAGATCTGTGATTTTTTTCACCATCATGCAGCATGGACCGGAAGCAGGTTGTAAGACATTTTGGTTTCACCGGTGTTGAGAGACATTTTGCTGGGGAGGGGCAGGAAAGCAAGCGCTGCCAACAAGCAGGATGCTGAACTTGCCCAAGATGTCACAGTCACTGTTTATTATCGGCTTTCCTGATTCCAGCAGGAAAATGGAAACATTCTTTTTTTTTCAAATAAACAGAAACCATTTGCCTGAACTTCAGCTCAAGCTAGACAGTTCGGAAGGTGAAGCCTGATTTGCGACCTTTAAACCGTTTCGGGGCAGGGAGGGTGTCGATCATGAAACTCCCATTATTCGTTCCGCTAAGCTTGTGCGAACTCTTGAGTTGCCCACTTATAGTATAACTTGGGGAATTGGGATGTTGTCCATAAACAGCATTATGCAATGATACATGCATTGGGCAACGATTCCTCCAACCCGATTACCTTCCACTGTTTCGTTTCGTCATAAGAGACGATTTGCTCTTCCTCTCTATAAACTGCCCCCGTGGAGCGGTCAGTTGTGCGCCTTCTGGTCTCCAGTATGGCACATAATGCACACCTGTGGAGGACTTACTTTCACGAAGCTTTACTTTATTCTTTTCTTTTCTTTTTTTTTTTTTTGGGGGGGGGATCTTTGCAGGATTTCTGTCAGTGAAGAAAATCAAGCATTACATGCCATATTAATGATCAGTGATGTAACGAATGCCAAGGCATGATTTAATCCAGAATATATTCAAATGGTTGAAGACAAAGTGATTTTCGTCATCGCTCAGCCTGAGCACATATATGCTTCGTTTTACTGGTAGTTGGCGAAGCGAAGGAAAGACCTTCATGGTGAAGAAAGATCTATATATTTCACGCCATTTTGGCTTTCATCTTCCGGTCTTCACTGCAACGAATCATTGTACATGATCCTTTATACGCCTGGCCTTTGCAAAAGCTGTGTTTACTTGGCCGTGAACCGGTCTCAAATACTACCTCTAGAGCCAGCACTGTCACTGGAAGGGATTTGAGAAAATGCAAATAACTCAATTTGTCATGTTTGAAAGAGATGTATTAAGTTCAATGATTTCAAGTCAATTCGCTGTCCACCTACATCAATCCATGAGAGGAATGCTCAATCAAAACAGCCAAGTTTCATCAACTTGCGTCTCTCCCACTTGAACCTTTTCAAACAAGTAGATTGCGTCAAGCAGCCAAAATGAGTTCGACCAAAGTGCTGCTTACTGCGCTTACAGCGCCGAGACTTTGTGTGGAAGGCTTTTATGCCTCTAGCTCATCCAACAGGAATAGATAGACTGGCAAAACCAATTTTCGACTGACAACCACTGAAACATGAATTCACCTGGTGGGCTGCCACAGCCACACTTGAAAGTCACCACCCTTAGTTATTCACAGGCGACAGTTTTGCAACTGCTGACTCTCGTCACATCTGCTTGTTTCCTGACATCTCGTTGCAAAGAAACATCAATGATCAGTAAGGGGACGTTTTAGCCTTGGCATTAGAAGGCAGGAATGTTAAACTGAGGAAGATGGTTACCTTTGAAGGGAATTTTTCGGCTGTTCTCCTCGATGAATTTGTTTTACTTGTCATCCTTTCTTTCCCACATGCAGCCATTTTGTGCAATTTAGAGCGGGCCCCTGAAAATGGCATGGTTCCAGGGGGAAGGATAATTGGTGAAAAGGTCACATACACATGTAAGAACGGTTACCACATTAATGGACAGCCTATAGATGCTGTAAATAAAACCATAGTATGCCAAGACGACGGAACTTGGAATGATACTGAACCTGAGTGTATTGGTAAGTTTCATTACTTCACACAATTTCCTTTTAAGGTATGCCATTGGACGAAAAATGGGCTGTTGCGGGGCAGGTAAAGCGGGAACAGCACCCATCAGCTGTAAGGAGAGACTTCAGTGTGCTCCACACCAGATCTACCCGCAAGGCTAGTGTCTGATTTGAAGTGTCGCCGGGCTGCACAATTTCTTCCTCCGCAACCTGCCCCCTCCCTGTCTCTCTCTTTCTCTCTCCTTCTATCTCTCTCCTAAGCCTTCGATGTCTACTCACCACATTTCAAATATGGAGAAGGGAAGCTTGGCAACATTTTGATCTCATCTTCAAGCTTCTTTCCTGCATTTACAGCAATAAACTGTTTCCCACTGATTTGTAGTGTTTCCAGGGTATTTCTCTCCACCCCGTCCACATGCCCCACCACGTCCTCACCATCTTCTCGAGAACTGAGCCCAAATCAAGAAGGTAATGCAGAGAACTCTTCCAAGAGCCATGCAGGACAAAAATTCGGGCTGAACGAGAGAATTTTAAATTTCAAGAACAAATTCAGTTTTGTTGTCAATCATGATCGGCTGCACGATGGCGACCATCAGGAATTTCGGAGATTCTCAACATCTTTTGGTGTTCAAGGCCATGAATAAATCACAAGTACAGTAAGAATGGTCTCCTTAAACCAGCCTTTCCCGACACCTAGGCCGGGGGTTAAATTACACATTTCCTCATGCAGTGGCCAAAACCAACTTCTTTTTTCACTGCTTCCATTTTCTCAATTATTTCACATGAGGGTTTACATTGCATGTGGTCGGAACACTTTATCAGTCTGTCGTTTTCCCCTCAGGAAGCCATCAAGAATAATCTGACAGATTTAATTCTTGAAGGGTCCCAGAAGTTGGGACCAGTTTAGCTAAGGGCGTGCGATGCCCTGGAGTAGCATAAAGGTGGAAGAAGTAGAGACCGCAACTCTTCCCTGTATGGCACGCCACCCGTATTCAAGGACTGCAGAGCCTAATTCTGTGAAGCTTGTTAGCTGGCGATGTTGACGCTTCTTTGAACTGCTTTTCTTTGGGAAAAGGAGATGTGGATTAGGATTTTTGGATTTTCCCGCCACCAACCACACAGATCTGCTGCCTTTTGGGGAGTCCTCATGCTACGTTTTGCCAGAAAATGCTTGACAAAGTTTTGAATTTTTCTGGATTGCAGCTGGCGCGCATTGCTTTTGTACAGGCGACCATGAAGTTGATCGGACTTGCCCAGAGACCGAACCTATTCACGGATAGTCAATGTAGATGGTTTTCTCGACAGGGAAAGGGAAAACATGGACACAGCCACAAAGAGGCAGACATTCTCCCCTCTTCACCCAATCGATTGTTTGATGGTGCCCACTGTCAGCCATGCACGTAGTTGTTCTTATTCAACCAACAAGAACAGGGAACAAAACACAGAGAGAGAGCAAACAGCACAGCAGAGCACAAACTAAAGAAAAAGGGGTCCCTGATGACAGTATTGAAAGTAGCGCTAACTCATGTGACAAAGTTCAATGGCAACAACAAATCAGAAACAATGGGAAAAGCCAGAACAATTTCAACACACGCACGGGGTCATTCTGCGAACATAAATCTGCCTTCATCACCTTGATGTGGGCGGACTCCAGGACCTCAAGGTGCCAATTGTCACGCACTGGCGCCAACACTTAGAAGCGGGTCTTGGGTTTGGTCTTCAAGCACTCGGCATGTGCATGCATATGATTCGTGATCGCAGAGTCAGCGGTGGTCTTCTTTGAACACGATGCGTGTTCCAGCAAACGTGTGGGCAAGTGTTGGTTGACCCTATCGGTTAGGCTTTGACGTGGTCTACTGACATATGTCGACACACAGTCACACGTGAGCTTGTAAACAAGGCAAGTTTTGGCAGATGCCGGTAAAACATCCTTAGCCCGACCTGAGATGGCCTTGGTGGAAGAAAACAAAATCCTTGGACTTGCGTTTGGAAAACCACGGATGATTGTTTGCCGATTTCCTGCATAGAACTTCAGGCTTTTATTCATAACTGCAGACAGTACTGTTCTGCCTTTGTGGCTCATCAGTGCAGTCTAGAAGCTGAGACAAGGTTGCGAAAAAGCCAAGACTTTACCACTCCCCCAGCAGCTTTCTACTTGTGGGAATATTCCAGAAACATAGGCCACCATACCACGCCAAAAGTGCTCAAACTGCCGAAACAGTGAGCTTTGTAAATATGCAAGCAGCATTGTTTATCCCAGTGAGAGGCCTCAACGAGGCAAAAGCCAAGGAGCGATATCAAACTGCAGAGATTACTGTTTCGGCCTATGTGGCCTCATTAGGGCAGTACAGAAGCTGAGAGAAGGTTGTGAAAAATCCTAGACTTTATCACTCCCCCAGCACAAAATCGAGTGGAGGATCCTCACCAGGGAAAGAGTGTACTCAATAATGAGCAAGCAGTGTAACCTTTGCTTGACCGAGAAGCTTCTAATCATGACGGCAGTCAGGGAAACGCGCGTCAACAGTCGCATGCACATGACATCACAGTGCCGGCACCAGAGAAAACTGAGCCTCTTAAACTTTGCACCACCAATCCAATAGTGTGGAGGCAGAAGAAGCCCATCAACCTCCCCCTCCTTCTCCACCTCCCCCTCCTTCTCCACCTCCCCCTCCTTCTCCACCTCTCCCTCCTTCTCTCCCCCCGCAAAAAAAAACGTGAACTCCACACTAAGAGGCTTGACACCTTTCGCGCACCCTTGCCATAAGCACCTTTTCATTGGCAACTCCCGTGCATGCACATTCCGCGCCTACATGGTTTCATCTGCACCTATCCCACATGAGGATACTTCTAGTTCGAGCTATAGAAACAGCACTGAACATTGTCTGGCTTTAGTTTTTCAAGCAATCCATGCTGCTCAGGAGGTGCTGTCTGTTTGCCCCTTGGACTATTTGATGAAGATGCATGAGCACAACACCATGTGTGGTCTGTGCAAAATGGGAAGTCTGTTATGACAATTTGGTGACGAGGATAAAGTTTTTGTTTAGCGCCTTTTGGGTAGGATGTCCAACGATCGCAGTGGATAGAAGACAATTGTCACCTCTGGGTCCCCAGCGGATGTGTCTCAGCCGTGGAAAGCATGGCTTCGTTCTTTTCGTTGTTTCAGGAAAGAGAATGACAGACCCTTCTCGATGCACAAGTTTGATGCTGCACTATTTGGGGGTGGAAGTGCAGGATCTGGAAGAAGACATTTTGGATATTCCAGCTGGCACTCCGCCAGCGAGCCATGATCCCTTTCAACAGACCATAAGGAAGCTTAATTCACGCTTTGTATCGCCGGACAACCCGGTCTACGAAAGGAACGTACTCCGGCAGCTCCGCTACATGGCTGGTGAGACCACTGACCTGTTTGTTACTGGTTTACGCCAGCAGGCACACTTATGTGCCTTTTTGAGTTCAAGTGAGGCCAGCGAAGAAGTCCGCAATCAGCTTGTAACTTCCATTCAGGACACGGAGCACAAGAAGAAGCTGCTTCATATTCAGGATCTCACTGTGGGAGTCGACTGAGCTTCAAGCTTTGCAAATGGGGCCCTACGATCGAAGCTAATGTAGTGATCGGTGCAGGTAAGCCCGTTCGTACGCCTGCTCCTTCTGGTGTTCATCATTCGCCAAGAGATACTTCGCTTACAAACCCCACTGGCCATTTGCCATGTCTCAAGGTTGCCCAGCTCATGACCGGTCCTGCAGGAAGTACAGGAAGAAGCGGCACTGCTCTGTTTATTGTGAGGCAGGGTCCAATTCTGCCAATCAAGTCGGTGACGGTGACCACTGCCACACCCGCACGAACCGCAAGGTGCACCGTACACGATTAGGACGATCAGTTCAGTCGGGAATGCAAGTACTTTCCCGCCTGTTATGGTTGATCTTTCTTTGTGGCGTACCGAAACTTGACACAGGCGCTAAAGTCCCCACTTTGCCTTTGTCTTTGTGGTCGACACATTTTTCCAAGCCTCTGCGTAAGTCATCTCTTTCTCTGCATTCGTATGGCGGTCAACCCCTCCGTGATTAGGCGAGGCAGACGATGAAGTTAATTACAGGTCTCAGGAATGGCACGCTTTTGCTGTCGTGGTTGAAGCAAGTGGCAGTGCTCTCCTTGGCCGAAATTGGCTGTGGAAGACTGTCTAAACTGGCCAAATTGGGTCTATGCGTCACGTTCAAATGTGGGCACTGACATTTTGTCAGAGTTCCCCATGGTGTTTCAAGGTGGATTAGGCACTATCAAGGACCGAACAGCCACCATCACGTTGCAAGGGTCACCAACACCGAAATTCAGCGAAGCACGACCGGTTCCATGCGCTATGTGGGAGAGGGTGGAGGAAGAGATAGCGCGACTAGAAGAAGAGGGAATTATTCATCCTGTCCAGAAGGCAGAGTGGGCCTCCCAAGAAGAACAGCAGTATTCGACTGTGCGCAGATGTTAAGGCCACCATCAACAGGCACATTGAGGCGAGGCAGCATCCAATTCCCGACCCTAGCTCTTTGTTATCTCAACTATCGGGCAGACGTGTCGTTGGATCTGAGCCAAGCCTATCCCCAGCTGAGATTGGATAGACACAGCCAGCGGGATTGTGTGATCACTACACACAAGGGCTTGTATGCGTTCAACAGAATACCTTTTGGCCTCAGCAGCCCCCTGGCTATATGGCAGAAAACCATAGAGAACATCCTGGAGGCCATCGACAGCGTCATCATCTTCTACGACCACATTCTGATCTGCTGGAGAGACCAGGCTGAGCATGACGCAAGACTATGAGCAGTGTTGCACGCAAAGGCAGGCCTACCACTGCGATGGAAGGAGTGGCTGATATTGCAGCTGCGGGTGCAGCACATCGGGTAGACCGTTTGCGAAGATGGACTACCATCCAGTCCAGATAAGGTTGAGGCTATCCAGAGTGCACCACATCCACATGATGTGAGCAGCCTTCGTTCATTCCTGTGTCTGGTCAATTGTTTTGGTCGATTCATTCCAAACTGGTCCAGCTTGCTTCATCTCCTGTACCGGCCTCTGAAAGAGGGAGTTGAGTTTGCCCGGTCCTGTTCTTGTGAGAGTGCTTTTCAGGAAGCAAAGAAGCGTCACATGTCAGATCAAGTGATGGCCCACCATGACGTTTAGAAGCCGTTGCTGCTCGAGTGTGATGCATCTGCACAAGGGATTGGGGCAGTGCTCAGTCATGTCTACCCAGACAATTCTACTCATCTGGTCATTTAAGTCTCATGTGCACTGTTGGCAGCAGAGGCACATTACAGCCAAATTGAGCACGAAGCACTCTCCATTGTGTTCGCTGTAAGCCACGTGCACTGGTACTTTTGTGGTTGACATTTCACTTTGAAGACCGACCACAAGCCACTGATCAAGATTTTTGGCAAGCACAAGTCATTCAGCAAGACAGCCGTATGCTGTCTCCAATGATGGGCTATCATTCTAGCTGAATATGAGTACAACATTCAGTACGTACGTGGGAAGGACAATACTGTCGCTGACTGCCTGTCACGATTTCCGGCAAGCCTCTTGTCCTCAGCCAACGAGTGATTGGTCGTTGATGCAGTTGCCGCTTATGCCTTTGATCCAAGTGAGTTGATCCCTGTCAGAGCCAGTGATGTTGCTAAACCTAGCAAGCTAAATGCCGATGTTAGTCTAGCAATGTCGTATACCCTTCATCGATGGCCGGAGAATAGTTCTGAGTGTCTGTTGCCCTAACAACGCATTCAAGCAGATCTCAATGTGGACCATGGTTGTTTGATATGGGGCTTGTGCGTGGTTATCCCCAGGCAGTTTCGCCCACAGCTGCACGCACTCCACCTTGGTTTTAGGCGCATGGCATGAAGTCAGTCACCTGCAGTGTTTTTCAGTTCGTGGCCAGGTTTGGACGCCGATATCGTATAGCTTGCAGCAGAATGCTCTGATTGCCATGAACATGCAAGTCGGCCAGCAAAGGAGCCGACACATCACTGGGCATACCCAGCCACGCTGTTTGACCGAGTTCATCTCGACCACGCTGAGTATGACGACCAGTATACCTATTTCTATGCCACGTCTTTTCGAACTGGATCGATGTATTCGAGTTAGGCACAACCGCGACGACATGGAAGACGATTCATTCTTTATTACGATTTATTAGCACTTTCGGCCTGCCTCACACGTTTGTCACGGACAATGGTCCACAACTTACGTTGAACTGCATTCGACACCAGCAGACACCACCGTACCACCCTATCAGTAATGGGGAAGTCGAACGCATTGTTCAAGAGCTAAAGAAGGCATGGAACACCAGATCGAATGTTTCAACCGCTGTATCAAGGTTCCATTTTACCTATCGTGCAACGCCACGTACAACAACACGACAGTCACCAGCAAGTCTACTTTCAAGAAAAGTCTCACAAGACTCACCTTGTTGCAACCAACTTTCGCAACATCCATGCGGCAGCGACAAGTGACCGACGACATGTGACCGTCACGAGATTTTAGTAGTGGTGATTACGTATGGGTGTTAAGCGTGAGATCTGGTAGTAGCAAGCTGAAATTGCTCGACGCAATTATCGTCGATTGACTTGGTCGGCTAACCTAACTTGTGTCCGTCAATGGCTAGAACTGCCATATCCATATGGAACACGTACAATACCAAACGCCAATTCCAAATCTAGAGACTCCACTGGCAAGTTTGCTGCTTGAGGTCCGACCAACAGTCACTGTCACCAGTGACATTTGTCCATCCGCCGTTACCCCTTCTCTTTCGCCTGCCATGGCCCCATCAACTTCTTCGACATGAAATCCTTTACCTGAAGAGTCTGAACCGCATCTTCTACTGAAAGAGTCTAAACCATGCGCTTCAACGAAAGAGTGTGAAGAACTGCAACAAGTCGTTCAATTTCCGTCTTCTTTACGCCGCACTGCGACGTCTCCTGCTCCTGCCTCCCAAGACGAAATCCGCCACGAGAGCAAAGAGCTCCGATGCGACTTGAATTGTGAACTGCTGAACTATATTCATGTTTCGTTCTGTTTGCTTCTAATTGTGCTTGCATGATTCTTCATTCCATCTTTTGAGGAGGGAGAACTTGTT
>JAOWAR010198729.1:0-15275 GCA_028571005.1 Clathrina lutea | reverse complement strand
AATGGCGCAGTTTCAAGGCCAGGCTATCTCGTCCACACGGGAATCCGCGGTCCGGAAGATGGTAGAAGAGACAGGAGGACCTGTCCACGCTAGCTCATCCACTGAATGTGTTGCTGTCGCCGAAGCAGAAGTTCGTTTGGTTGGACAACTGTGCCAAGTCCTTTGAAGCGGTGAAGAAGGCAGTCACTCTAGCCCCGTGTCTAGTACATTTAGACGAGAAACGGCCTCTAGTTCTTGCAGTGGATTCATTGCCCTATGGAGTGGGAGCTGTCATCATTCACGAGGTTCATGACGGTTCGCACCAGCTGATCACATTTGCATCACGAACATAGAATTCGCATCAGAAGAAAGACGCACAGCTGGACAAGGAGGCGTTAGCGATCATTGTTGGATTGGAGCGTTTCCGTGTCTACGTCTATGGTCGTAGGTTCACTATCTGGTCAGACCACAAGCCGTTACAATACATTTTGGGTCCACGGAATCCAGTGGCAACCATAGCGGCTCAGCGTCTCCAAAGATGGGCCATTTCTTGGTCCGCGTTTCAGTATGAGCTGAAGCACATTCCAGGGACGGAGAACGTCGTAGCAGATGCTCTGTCACGGCTACCATTGCCCACGTCACATTTAGATGAAACGGCCGAAGCGGTGTATAACATCTCCACTCTGAAGATGGAAGGCTTGCCAGTACTTGCGTGAGATGTAAGGGAAATGACGCGACGGGAACCAGTTCTGGCCTAAGTTCTAACTTTTGTGAAGTCGGACTGGCCCGAGTTTGAAGACTTCGAAGATGAGTGCATTTGACCCAATTACCGGAAGCGTCTGGAGCTGACAACTGATGATGGCTGCGGATTCTGGGGATTGCGAATCGTCATTCCACCAGTGCTTCTAGATGCCGTCCTGGATGAGTTACATGTTGCTCACCCAAGGATTGTCAGAATGAAGGTGGCCAGAAACCGTGTACAGCGGTAGTCAAAAGTTTTTCCCACCCTTGCAAAATCACAGTTTACCCACTTCCCATTGGACTTTTTTTCACACTTTCGGTCTTGTTGGGAAGATATTGACGTTAAATGAAAGAAAAAGAAAATGTCAGGTCACCACCACCCTCGAGAACAGTGTGACGTCATCAAATATGGCCACCAGGTGGGCCCAAACTTTTGGCCAGGTTTGAGGCATTCACGCCGTCTGGGCTAGAGGTGCCAAATTCATCACCATGACAAAAGAAATTGCGTCGCCGGCGAGCCACAAGCATTCCCTTGCGCTTTCGCTGAAAGAAGTGGCTACCTTCTTGCAAGCATGGCTCGTGGCAAAGACATCTCTGAAGAGACCAGGAGTCTGATAGTGTCCCTCAGCAAACATGGGCATTCCTCGAGGAAGATTGCAAATATTGTCGATGTGAGCGATCGTGCCGTTTGCAAGATTGTCAAGAAGGCTCGTACCACCGGCTCGTCTACGAAGGGAGTGAGATCTGGTCGCCCAAGGATGACCAGTGAGCGCCAGGATAGGCACTTGAAAGTACTGTCCATGGCCAATAGATGTATACAGTGTGAAGTGCCAGAATTGCGAGGATGAATATGTTGGTGAGACGCTTCGCTCCATGAAGATTAGGATTAAAGAGCATGAACGGCACACCCGACTTGGACGGATTGACGAGTCTGCGGTAGCCGAGCACGCACGTATGAATGATCATGTGATCGATTGGAAAGGTGCCAAAGTTATTGATAATGATCGAAGGAAGATGTCACGGAAGGTTAGAGAAGCACTCCACATCACTAAGAATCAGCCTGCCATGAACAAGGATCATGGTGTCGAACTTAGCGCAGCATGGCTAGACTTAATGCAAAAATAGGGTCTTGTTTAGTGCATGCTTCAGCGTCTACGTGGATATAAAAATGTTCGATTCGTGTCAGTTGTTTTTCATCATTCTACTGAAGAAGGCCATCACAGTATGGCCGAAACGTCTAGTAACAATCCTGATTGTGGTCTAGTCGAAAAGAGTTGGGTTCGTTTGAAACTCTGTAGGTGATGTTTCAACAAAAGCCTGTCAGTGATGATCCATGTATGGGTGGTGTTTTGTCTCTGATGAGTCTGACAAAATTGCTGCTTTGAATGATAGCCGACTTTTATCATTTTCACCACCTGCCTTTTTGAGTGAGCCAGGGCTAGTACCATTGGTTCTGATTGTGCCAAGTGAGATGGAAGAAAAGGCGCAGGTAACAGGGCATATAAATTAATGCACTGAGGCATTTGTTCAGAGATCTTTTATGACAATCGGCTTGTTTTTCTGTCTTTTTAGATTTTTCTTCAGCGAAACAGCGAGTGTCAAAGAAACCGCTGAAAGGCAAGAACGTTGAGCTTCGCTGTGTGCCAGTCAGCAGGACTCTCCGTGTTGCGAACATGGCAGAGGGCTCACTGACTGACGAACTGATCAAGCTGTACTTTGGGAGCAAAGGCCTGAACGTTGAGGTGACCGTTCAAGGTGATGTGGCGGACGTGACATTTCCAAAGCATAAAGGTGAGACCACTGTCTTCTCTCTTTTAGTGTCTGGCTACCGGGTATGATGTTATCTTGGCACTTTCATTTTTTTGCCGTATTTGTGACAGTTTTTTTTTCAAGGTCCTTAAGGAGTAAGGTGTTTTGCAAGGAGGATGGGTCATGTGCTCAAGGAAATACTTTCTTAGGAAAGCTGCAGCTCGGTTTGGCATTTCGTCCATTTATCCTGGTTTCTGCTGTCATCAATAATTCTACATCGAGCAGCATGCCGATTGTGGTGTATGTCCAGGTTCCACTACACGCATTTGTGTGTACCATGTGATGCCTGGGTGTGAATACGCCATGAGCGCCTGTTGTGTTTTGTATACTTGGCCTAAGACTCGCTCGTGATCTGCTCTCACGTTCTCTCCCTCACCTTCACGAAGTGTTTTGATTGTATTTTTTCTCTGGCTGTATCACCTAGAGCAAAACAAAACAAAAATTATGGCATTCTAAAGCACAACACCAATAGATTCTTCTTCCTCGCCTGTTTGGAAGGGCGTCCTTTCTTGTCAATTTAGATTGGCTTGACAGAAGGTATTCCTGATTCTTTCTGTTCAGATTTGGAAAAAGTGCTTTGTGAGAAGCATTCACTGAATAAGACACCTCTCCAGCTGCAGCAAGTCGTCCCAGGCTGGGATTTTCCCTTCCCTGATGAGCATGAAGGGGAGGACGGTAGCGACACCGATGACTCAAAGGCATCCGTGGCCAACACGACTGACACTCAACTCCAGCCTTTTCCAATCGATGTTGACATTGAGATCCTTCGGTTTCTATTGAGCAGTACCGATTACTGTCAGCAGCTGCAAGATCGGCTCGCACAGGTATGCGCTGCTGTGCGTGATGTCAGCTCAACACCCATTTCGGTCCAGCCAGTTGGTGGTGCGGCGAAAGTTTTCAACTGGGCCAGCAAAGCACTGCGCATGTCAAGCGAGTTCTTCAATCAGCTTGGCCATACAGTTGTCAAGCTGCCACGCGATGTAGCTGACGATGTCTTAACGGGTAGCGATCTTCAAGACCGTCTTGCTCCATTGAAAGATGATGTCATCTTCAATGCCGACCAGGACCGCAGCTGTGTGGCTTTGTCCGGCTCCTGTGAAGGTGTCGAGAAGGCGAGAGACTTGGTCGCTCAGCTGGTTGTTGAAGCCGAGGAAGCCTTGCGTCATGTGGTGGAGCAGAAAGTGCGAGTAAAACCCGGAGCTCTCCTTCTATTGGAAAAGTCTCACACCCTGGCTTCCTTAGAGGAACAGTTCCACCACTTGAAGGTGACCACATCAAAGGGTATGGTGGTGCTGAGTGGCCCCCAGCGTCAGGTCTCTGCCGCCGACAATGAGGTGCGAAAGAAGGCTCAGGAGGTGATGGATGTTTTGGTGGACTTCACTAAGACTACACCGGTCTGTCACCTCATGGCTAGCACTCAGGGTGTTCTATATTGCCAAGAAGTCATCAAACAGTCTGGCTTGGAGGCTGTTGTCACAACAAGGCCAGCAGAAGGAAAGCGGCCACCTCAGTTGTTGCTGGTTGGGTGGGTGAGTGACGACGTAGAGCTTGACTCTATGAAAGAAAAACTGAAGGCGGCTGTGTCTGATGAAGTATACGAACTGCAGCCAAGTGAGGCAGAGGCATTGCGTAATCCGAAGTTTGACGAGCTGAATCAGCTGGTGCACAAGACATACATAGTGGAAATGTCTGCACAATCAGCAGAAAGAGGTAGTAGGCCGAAGCACATAGCCATGAGCGGTGTAACGGAACATATTGATGTCGTGCGTCAGCATTTGGCCACCTTCTTCGCAGAAAATGCCATTATGAGTGAAATTGTGCCGGTGACCAAAGGCCAAGCAAGATATCTCAAGACATACCAACAAGGCGTATTTGACAAGATTGCTGTTCGGCACAAGGATGGCCTTGTGGTTGTTCGCCTGGAAGATGGGAAGATCCTCGTTCGTGGCACCAAGCTTGGCATTGCCTTAGCCTTAGAGGACTGCCGGATGTTGGTGTCGACCCTCACGGAGGAAAGCCTGGAGATCACCAGGCCTGGAATGAAAACATACTTCCAGAAGGACGAGGCGAAGAGAGCATTAGCAGTGATAGAGAAAGACCGCAGAGTGGTGATCGAATCAGATGCTGTGTTAGCTACGGTATCAGCGGGCGGCGTAGGGCATGATGCAGCAACGTCTGCACCAAGGTGTGAGCTAGTTTTGTCGGCTGTCACAGAGGAGGGGAAGAGGATCGGCGTGTTCCGTGGCGACATCACTTCACACGAATGTGAAGTCATGGTGAGCGCGGCTAATGAATACCTCACACACAAAGGAGGTGTGGCCAAAGCCATTGCTGATGCTGGCGGGAAGGAGGTGCAGGCAGACTGCGATCGCTACATCCAGGCGAACAGTCGTCTCCTGCCTGGCCATGTTTACGTCGGCAAGTCAGGCACTCTTCCATGCAAGCGCCTTGTTCATGCTGTTGGTCCATCGTGGGCTGGCGGTCGTCAGAAAGAATCACAGTATTTGGCACATGCTGTGCGAGCTAGTTTGGAGGCTGCCAGCGACTATGCCAGCATCGCATTGCCTGCCATAAGCATGGGCATGTCCGGCTTCCCCCATCAGGCAGCTGCGGAGACGATCCTCAATGTTATACTGGATTACAGCTTTGACTGTCGACTAGACAGACTTCACGATATCCAGATAGTAGACCGGAACGACAAGATCCTCCGAGCCTTAGTGGCAGCCCTCCAGGATGCCTTTCCACCTGAAAAGCTGATTTGGCCACGGCAGCAATTAGAGGAAGAAGTTGGAGTTCGCCATGGGGAGAGAGTACGCCATGAAGATAGAGATCGCCAAGGGGACGGAGGGAGGCCAAGAAGGTCTCGCAGGGCACCTGCCAGCTCGGCAACACCACACAGTGTGACGACAGCTGAGGGCAAAATAGTGAGAGTGAAGAAGGGTGACTTGTCCCAGGAAAAGGCAAGTAAAGTAGATGGCGTGTGGTTGTTTGTCTAGAAGATGTTTGTAGGCCAAAAAGGATTGTACTCCCTATTTCGCTCTCCATCTGTCTCTCTTCTCCGTTATCTCCCTCCGGTTCTCGATCTCAGCGTCCCATCTAAGTGTCTTCTCTTCGTGTGGGCTCTCTGACTGTACACGGCTATCTCGGGGAAGGTAGGGGAGAGAGGAAACAGAGAAGAAGAGAGCAACGGAAAACCAGGCACTGGAAGGCAGAGAAAGCAGCCAGAAATTGTCACTAGTCTGAAAAATTAATTGTTACCTAACAAGCTTTCTACCATAAGCTGGTAAGAAAGCTACTATGGTTAAGGTCAGTTTCCTAAGGTGTGTTGTACCTAGGTTTAGTTCAGGTTTTGTCCATACAAATGTAGCAAATGTGGAGGACTACAAAAAAATAGACAAAGTTGAACCAGCAGTGGGTGTTTGATATCATGTGATATCGAGCTCGATTGCGTTCATTGAAACTCTAAAGTGGTTTTTGCGCACTCACCACTTCAGAGTTTCAATCTACGCAATCAAGCTAGATATCACTGGATATCCAATCCCCGCTGCCAATTCTACTTTGCCAATTTTATTGTCCAGCGTAGTGGAAATCCATTCGGAACACTGCAAAAGTAGTAATTCAGACAAAAAACGGTGAGACACATAAAATGGTGTGTTATGACACTCCTCCCATAACATGCATAAGATTCCAGCCGCATAAGGTGATTTTCTATTTCTGCAATGAGTCTGGAAAGGGCCTGGATAACTCTAGTCGAGCGTCACACTTGGTCCTGAACTTCGACTGCATCTGATCCTTTGTCTTCTGAATCCTTCGCTTCGTCTTCCACCAGTATGTCTGGACTAGCTGTCTCCCTGTTACTCACGGAACAGGCAGTGATGAACAGGTAACGTGCTTCTGCCAGAGACGGTGCTGGTTGAGCTGCTGATCTTCACAGATAGTAGATGTGTTGCTTCCACACATGGCCATCATCTAGCATTAAAACGTTCGACTTCGGACCCGATCGTTCCGTAATCACTCCTGACTACCATCTCCGAATCCGAACATCGTGTGTGACGCCTCTCTCTCTCTCTCTCTCTCTCTCTCTCTCTCTCTCCGATATAGAACTTCTGCAGCTAACTTCCTCTGACTTGCGTCGACTGTTGATGCATGACACAAGTGTCCAGGCATGGCTGCAGCCACGGCAGTCGAGTTAGGTACTCTCGGACTCAGGACAGGCTGGCCCTGTTGCTGTGTGGGGAGTAGAGCAATATAAGAGGAGAAACTCTGCCAAGCAATGCTGCAGTGCTCGACCTGACACGGAAGACACAAGCAAGCTACGTTTAAGACTCTAGACCACACGCCTTGCTGCGCCATTGCTTGCCGAATGGGATGGCGCAACTGAAATGTGCTTCACACCTTTCTACTTCACAAACTCCTAGCTGGTAAACTGCGGACTGTTATCCGTAATAACATGCACAGGCAGGCCAAATCGTGCAAAAAACATTTAGCAGCACTGACTGAAGCACTTGCTGTCATGTCGTAAATTTCATCGGCTCGATGTCAGGCCACCTGGGATACGCATCGGTGATGACCAGGAAGTCCCGTGTTCCTTCGTAGCAAAATCCATATGAAGTCGCTACCATGGCTTGCCAGGCCACATCCACGGCATCAATGGTGCAGTAGTCGGCTTTGCACGCGTCCGCTGACAACGTGCACACTGTCACACCATGTCTGCAATGTCGTGATCGAGGTGCTCCCACCATACTAGACACTGGGCAACTTCTTTCATATAGACCATTCCTTCCTGGATATGCAACGTGCAGCTTCTCTAAAAATAGCTGCCCTAAACTGCTCTGGACTGGCGACACGCAGACCCCACAGCAAGCAGCCTTCCTCCACTGACAGCTCAAAGCGTTTGTGCCAGTAGGTCAATTATCGCTCGTCGACAACTGTGGTATCCGGCCATACCGACTGGACGAACATCAGAACCTTCTAGAGCACTTGGTCGTTCTGTATAGCATGCTAGATATGCTTCAGCAACCGCCTTCAGCTTCAGGCTATTGGAGATAATTTTTGTCCTGAAGTGTTCTGCTATCACAGGCAGAGGAAGGCGCGGCAACGCGTCGGCGAAGGCGTTCCGGCAACCTGGGACAGGCTTCAAATCATAGCGAAAAGCTGATTGAATAACCACCCACCGCTGTGGACGCTGTGCTGTCAGCATCAGAACCACAGTCTTCAGCTCCAGGATGTGTTGTAACAGCTTGTGGTCTGACAAAATCGTGAGCTGCTGCCCATATTAGTACAGATGGAATTTCTCTAGCCCCAAAATGATGGCGAGCGTTTTTTGGCCAGTTGCGAGTAGTTCCATTGCTGTTCATTTATAGTTTGCGATGTGAATGCAATCCAATGGTGTGATCTGTCAGCAAAGATGTGCACGAGCACCATACCTACTCCATAAGGCGATGCATCTCCTGCGAGCATGAGCGGCCGCCTAGGTTTGAAATGAGCAACGCATGGCGCCTAAGTGATGGCAGTCTTCACAGCCTGGAACGCCTGCTCGTATTCTGCTGTCCACTGAGACTTCTTGGGTGACAGCAGGGTGTAGAGCGGGTGAGCGAGCGTGCTCAGGTTTGTAATGAATGGCGCTGGAAAGTTGATCATTCCAAGCCATGACTGCAGCCTTGTCATGCTGCGTGGTTGGGGTGCCTTGAGGATGGCTTTGACATTGCTGTCCATGGGAAGCATGGTTTCTTTTGAGAGCCTCCACCACCGACTCGGCGTAAAAGAGGCACTTCATTGGCTTCACCCACAGACCATACTGGCAGAACCACTCAAACAGACGGTCCAGATTTTCGTAATGCTTGGCGTTGCCCTTGCCGCTCACTAGTACGTTGTTCATAATGCTGAAAATCATTTTGAGACCGGCTGTGACTTGGCCGATGAACCTTTGCCAGATCGCAGGTTTTGAGGCGATACCACTTGGCAAACGCTTGTAATAAAACAAGCCTTGGTGTTTTGATCGTTACGAGCCCTTAGTCGAGTCTAAAGGCAGAAGCTGCTGGTATTCACTCTTCAGGTAGATTTTGGAGAAGCGCTGACTCTGTGCCAGAGTGCCAAACACTTGCTCCAGTATTGGAATTGGAAGCTGGTCGACGTGTAAGGCCAGGCTTACCATGACCTTGTTTATCACTGCAGAGTCGTACTGAGCCATCCGTCTAGGGTACACACACCAAGGGCGTTGCCCATTCAGAAAATACTACCAGCTCAGTTATGTTATCTCGCTGCATACGCTCCAGCTCCCGGTCCACTACTGGGCAGGGAGAGTGAGGCATGGGCCTGCGCTCGTGAAATTTGGAACTGAGTTCTCCTCCAGGTGCATTTTGGCTTCCATTCCTTTGACCATGCCAAGCTCGTCCGCAAACACTTCTGCATAACGCATCTTTCGGTTCCACGTCTGGGATATATGCCACTTGTGCCACCTCGTCGTTCCGCTACCACCAGTGGTTTAGAGAGCGCTGCTTCGGCGATGATGCTGCAGGTCCCAGCCCACTTGGGTGATGTTTGTTTCTTGCTCTTCTGCTGGTCAAATCAAAAATCTTTCTCATGGCCCGTTCTAGTGTTCAAACGAATCTTCCGAATATTCGAATATTCGATAATCTTGGGTTCGTTTGATAAGCTAATGAACCATTCTAGAATATTTTCAAAGAAAAAACTGACAAGCGTCGCTGCAAATGAAGCACCTTGCAGCTCGAACCGGTCCGACGATTGACCGCAATTGATATCGAGGCGATGTAGTGCAAAGGTGCAATGCGCTGGGCCCGGCCGTGCACACGAGTAAGCGCTAGCATGCCGCTTTCATGCACGTGGTTGCTGAGCTGGCCCCGGTGCGGGGGATGACAATCCAGGCGTGTGCCAGCCGCAGGCTATTACACGAGGAAACTTCGTTCACAGCTTGAAGATCTACCGGTAGACCACGGTTTGCAAACTTTCAGTTGTCTTTTCGGACTTCATGGTGAAAGAAAGCGACCGTGAGCCGGTAGTGGTGCCTCACGCACGAACGGCGAGGTTGGATGTCATTGGCTCAAAAGAGGAAAAACCGCCGATGGGAAAAGCGTTGCCAAATGCAAACTATGTTTGAAGTCTCTAGTTTACAACGAAGTTACAACCTCCAATCTCCCCTCTCACCTTGAAAGAAAGCATGCCAGTTCTATCTCCAGACAAACCGACGAGAAACCAAAGTCGACGCAACTCGCGCAGATGAGCTCACGAGGCTGGTTGCCCATTGGTGTTGGCTCGACAATCGACCTGTGAACATAGTCACTGACGCTGGCTTGAAAGAAATCATGTCCTTCGCGGAGCCGGAGTACAAACTGCCGTCCACCACCCACATATCGTCGCTGATTCGGAAGCAATATGCAGATGGCGTTGCTACTCTGAAGTCCCTTCTGCAAAACGCCCCAATTCGTGGCGCTGACGACGAATATTGGACGCCCAAGGCCAACTAAGCTTTCGCCACAACCACCGCCCAGTTTGTGGACGACGAGTGGGAAATGAAGGCATGCGTCTTGGAAACGACACATTTTCCTGGCCACGACACAGGCATAAGAATCGCGGAACAAATCCAGGGAGCCATGGGCAAGTTTAACTTGGACCACAACACGGTGGTGAGTGTCACGCACGACCAGGCTGCGAATGCGAATCTTGCTGGTGAGATCCTGTGGGACGAACTGGAATGGGAAAACGTGCTGTGCGCCGCCCAGCGACTCCAACTGGCCATCAAGAATGCCTTGGAACATTATGGCCAACACATGGACAGGCTACTGGCGAAATGCCATGCCCTTGTGGCCCACTTCAAGTGATCCCCATTGGCAACTGCAGCGTTGGATGAGAAGCAGAAGCAGCTGACGATGAAGGAGCCGAAACACGTCATCCAGGCCACGCCAACGCGGTGGAACAGCACATTTTACATGCTGAGGAGGCTGCTAGAACTTCGTAACCCGTTGCAACTCTTCATGAGCGACCTGGAAGACAAGGACAAGCGGCGTCTAGACCCTTCGTCTCAGCAATGGAGCACAATCGAGCAGCTCAGGGACCTCCTGGAAGATGTTGACAAAGCGACAACTGTGCTGAGTGGAGAAACCTACTCCACGATGTCCTGGCTGCTGCCACTAATCTGTGGTATCTGTGAATCGTGCGAGACAGACGAGGACGACTCCAAAGCAATCGAAACCATTAAGGCGAAGCTTTCAAGGCAGTTGGACCTTCGTTTTCACCTCCGGCCACTAGACTGCTCTAGCTTTCCTTTTCTTGCTGCAGCACTCGACCCACGGTTTCGTACGCTGATATTCTTGGACGAAGGTCAGCGCAAGAATGTGAAGGACTAGCTTATCCTGGACGCAGGTGCCGACATGCCACCACGCCCAACGTCAGCGTCTTGCAACACCGACAACTACGAACCAGCCGCCAAGCGCAAGAGGAAGGTGATGGACCGACTACTGGGAGCTGAAGAGGAGGAGGCTCAGTTCATCATCCAGCGCGAAGTGAAAGCATATGTCAGCGAGCCGTCAGTCCGACGCAAGGAGGATCCACTACAGTGGTGGAAAGTAAATTCCGCGCTCTTTCCCCACCTGGCTGTGTTGGCCAGGAAGCACCAATGCATGCCTGCCTCCTCTGCAGCATCAGAGCGAGCGTTTTCCACTGCTCGTAGCCAGGAATGGGCGGTCACCGTATACTTCGGACTTAGAAGAAAGAAACTATCAAGGCCTGCACGGCGACATAGGGCGGAAGGTACTTTTCACAATGAAGATCAAAATGTTCCCTTTCGGAAAAGATCGACGCTCATAAATTAAAAAAGAATTCCTACCTTTCGAACAAAGACCATGCATCACATTTTTGCCCTCAGACGATTCGTTCAGTTGCGATTCATCAGGAGAAAGTCCTATACAAACGCTGAAAATTGGCCGTCGAAGCCAATTTGGCGAGGCTGTCCAGTCAAACAAACAAAAAATCGGGAAACACTCCCCAGGGAAAAGGCCGGCTGCCACACACATTTTTCAATTCTCAAAAACTGTTTGCCTCCACGGAAAGAGCTGCTCTGGATTTTTGAATCTGAAAATGACAAAATCACCAAAAACAGAAGCACTCGGGCCGCAAGTGAGCACGCGTCAACTAACTCGGGGTGTCCCTCTTTTTTGAGTCCTCGCTTCTTCAATCCTTTGCCGTTCTGTTACTCCTACAGCACCATGTGTTGAGGATGCCACTTTTTTCTATGACTTTAACCTTTAACCCAGGTGAATATCCAGACCAATGACTAAGGGTCTGCAGAAAAACCCGTGAAATGCATACATGTATGTGCATGTATGCAGCATCAGTGGAAGGCAGCTGGTGTACACTGTCTTGAGGTTTGCTCTCTCATTGAGTCAGCTTGACAGCAAAGGGCCCGACGTTGACAGTTTCACTCTTTTGCTTGTGGTCGTGTGTGGTTAGGAGAAATGCCGGTTGGACAAGGCTTTGGCGTCAACCCCACGACATGGAGACCAGGTACCAACATCGACGTTGATCTCGACGCCGCTGTCAATCACGATCGTGCCCCAGCTCTGGAGTGTTAACGGGCTTGGGGGCTACGAACGCGCACTGATGACCCACCCGCTCCTCCTCGCTTCGGAGTACCTACAGAGCTAGCTTTGTGAACGGGCAACGTCCAAGGTCAAATTTTCCCAAGCCATGTAGAGCTCTGCGAACTACTCCACGATCTTCCACGATCCGGCAGCATGCGCATGCATCACGACGTGATCGAACGTGTGCGGAGTGGTTCGATTGGAATTTTTGAATGCAGACAGCCGCGCGGAAGTCACCCGTGCACGATGCATTGCGAATTTTGGTCTCGCTCAGCAAAATTATGGCAAAACTCGATGACCGCCGGTCCAGTCATCATTCCTGGCTACGGGGATCATCGTCGACAAGAAGCGGTGCCACATCTCACCAGAAATGGTCGACATCATGGTCTTCCTGCATAAAAACGCCACCACCCTCGATGCACCTCAAGACCCGCCCCAGCGAGATCGCCTGGAACCCCTTTTTCGAATGCCAGAAGATTACGACGACAGCGAAGAACTTCCTCGAGGTCTGCCAAACTTGGCTGAAGTGTAGCTGCACTGAACTTCGTTCTAGTTCTGAATTATAAGTTCACTAGATGGACTGTCACCATTATTTTCTAACCTTCAAAGCAAGCTTGCTCATACCTATCTTGTAGTAGATATACCCATCCTATGCGCATGCATGTATACATCTGATTTTCATCGATATTATCATTGTCCGTACCACTTACATGTGTCTCGCTTACTGCAACTTAAGAATGGGTTTCTTATAGAACATTCGACAGTTCGTTCGATACGAAAAGGTTCGATTCGATATCTTATCAAACATTCGTTTGAACACTAATTCTAACTAAGGGGTTGTCTGTAACTTTAGAATTTTTTTAAAATCCGTATTCCCGACGGAAGGGGGAGGGGGTCACAGCCAAATATGAAAGAAAAAAAATTGACTGGCATACCTAAAGTATTTGTCACTCTGGCATACTTGAACGTACATGTACATAGTAGTTGCAACACTGGTCGATTCTGATCATGTCTGATCATGTCATGTGTGCTCGGTCCGAGCGGCTCGCGGCTAGCGCTAGCACCGAGTCATGCCAGCAGAGCTAGAGCATGTAGAGAAGGAAGGTGATCAAACCTCAGTTTCATCCCGTCAGTTTGCGCTGTGAGTTCATGATGGCTCATGGTATACCTCTTCACTATGCTGAGGCAGAAGGTCACTGGTGCCCCTTTTCTTCCGCATACCGTGTGTGCTCTGCAAATGGCGCAGCTTGATCTGTTCGGGCGGCCGAAGCAAAAGGCGCCCTTCTTTTCCTACCCTGCTGTGTCCGACCACAAGTGTTTTGCGGAGGAATTGTGGCGAAGGAAACATGATGGGAGGTCCCGGCAGGAGTGGTGGGCACAGCAACAGTGGAAGGAGGCAGGCAAGGATGAGCGGAGGGCCGTCGTTGCGAGCTGGAGCCAATCAGTGCTAGCCCCGTCGACTGACCGGTCTAGGATTTTGGCAGGGCTTTTTACCAGCCGTGATACCGCCAGCTCTAGATCACTCGCAAGCTCTGCTTCCGCCGCCAGTCCGAGTTTTTATTGGTGCAGATGCATGATGTATACTTGCTCATGGCCATCAAAATTTTTTTGGTATGGAAGTCGGGGGGGTCCTGGCTAATTCTTCAGGAATACGGATTTGAAAAAACTTTGAAATTTACGGACGGCCCCTAAAGAAGCGTCTTAAAGAAAAACTTGTTTCAAGCTGGTGAGGTGGAAATCAGTATAGTAACAACTGGCGCCATCATATACGCTACCATCAGGGACACACTTTGCTGGCCTCCCAGGCAAGCGCCATGCTCGACGCAAGTTGGAGTTGAAGGCACTTCTGGCCAGACGCTACAGGACGGGTGTTGCACTTACAACGGATGGCTGGACCGATGTCAACAGCAATGGCATAAATAATCGTTTAAACCATAACTCGATCGTTGTGAAAAGAGAGTTATCGTTCAGGAAAAATCCATGATCTTTTCGGCCCTAGAAATTACCCATAAAGGCAAATCCAAGTCAGAAAAAACAAAGTTCATTTCTTGAAGGCTACTTGTTGCTGTATGGCATTTTTTTGAGGATCGAAAAGACAAGTTGGCCAACTCAAGGACAACACTGCCATATTGCCATGTGATAGTGACAGCTTGGTATGAATGTGTCCTACCCTTTGCACAGTGGAGGAATTCTGGTAAGGCTTGCCTGGCCCATTGGCTGTATTTCATTGTAATATCTCACATACCAGCCACTGAAACGAGAGGGTTGTGTGCCATTCCATCAAAATCTCTCTCTCTCTCTCTCTAACTCACTCACTCATACGCTCTCTCGTTCATACTTTTCACGTCTGCCACACCACATTATTTTCATAAGATATGATTTCATAGTAAATTGAATGTAGCTACTCACTGCCATCCAAGGCACAGAGTCCGCTCTGAACAAAGAACTCGACAACTCAACGGAAAGCCGCTTCTTGTAGTCAGTGGACTTGTTCTCTGACAGCTTGAGAAGAACAGCAGCAGCATAGGTGGCTGCATGATCCAGAAAAGAAAATAATGTAGAGCAATGTTCAGAGAAAGAGAGAGAGAGAGAGAGAGAGAGAGGAAAGAAATGAATGTAGAGTGATGTTTAGAGAGATGAAGCATAAGGGAAGTCCATAATCAGAGAGAAAACTTATCCCGATCTAAGGCAGACATTGAAGAATAAAATTCAGTTACGTCTTCGAGAAGACATTCATTTATTCCAGGCGAGAGAAAAGTTCAACAATGACTATTTTGGCTCATCAAGGGAAGTTAGACACCTTTATCTTTGTCTCAATGGTGTTACAGATTGGGTAATTATTTTGCTTCTGATCCTAAGCTTACTACCTGTGTGCATTTTCGAAACAAAACAGCAACACTGAGCTATGGTGATTTTCTCTCAGCATCGTAAACTTGTCCACTCTTTCATTTTGACCTTCTCATGGCCAGCAATGCAATGACACGCACGCGAGCGCCGGTCTATTTTTACAAAAAAAAATTGCCGTCACGATTTTTACACGTAGATCACTTTGACTGGAGAAACCTTTCCTTCTTTTTCCAAATCCAAACGAGGGCTCGAAAAATTCTGCCAGCACGCCCCACAGCGTCCACAGAAGCTTACCTGACGATT
>JAOWAR010198618.1:0-15275 GCA_028571005.1 Clathrina lutea | reverse complement strand
AAGGGCAGTGACAAACGACTTCTGCTTGCATAAGTCAGGCTTCAAGGTGTGTATATATGCAGCCTCCAACACCTGGAGATGGTAAAATGACCGTGAATGTGACAACACCTGGAAAAGTCCGTCACTGTAACTTCTCAGACAATCATCGTTCCCAACCAAGTGCATCGCAATGACCAAGTCATATGATCTAGACTGGACCTCTTTCCGTGGACGTCCACACAATCGCTTTTCTGGCCTTGTGTCCTGACCCGTTGACAGCAGATGTCTCGGCACATGCTGTTTAAGTCGGGCTTCCAAGTGCTGCGATGTTCTCCCTACATACCGGCATTCACAGCTCCGGCATTCAAATTGACAAATAACATTACTTCGAGCGAGGGTAGGGAAAACGTCCGACGTTAGGCAGTGAGAAAGCCCGAGAAGTGGCGTGGATGAAACAGATCTTCACCGCGAAATACGCCTGCCCGAACTGCATCCCGAGTTTTGCGCTCAAACTGGTCAGCGACCCAACCACCAAGCCAGGGAAGACTGGCGGATTGCAACCGGGCATCTGCTCGGCCCACAGAACACCTTATACTTCGTGATCAGTTTTTCCAAGGTGCTCCTGGGGTACCCGTTCCGGAGGAAAATATCCTTCAGCTCTAACAGCTCCTCTTTAATCATAGATGGCGAGTAGATTCGGCGTACATGATGCACCAGAGCCTGGACAAGATTGAGCTTGCACTATGTTGGCAAGAACGAGTCCCAGGGTTTGTATAATCCAGTGAAGGTGGGCTTGCGATAGACGCTCGTTTCCATTCCTGTCGAGACCCGAATGACCCTAACATCCATGAATGGCCATGATCCAACGTGCTCCTTCTCACAGGTAAATCTCAGCACAGGATGTAACTTAATCAAAAGAGGAAAGAACTCTTCACCTGCTTCCTGACTTCCAAAATGTGAAAAGATATCCTCAATGAACCTCTCGTACACTTCAGGCCATTTCTCAACTGGAATCCTACTCTCGTAATACCCAACAAAGATGTTTGCCAAAATAGGTCCTAGCGAAGAGCCCATTGCAACACCATTGATCTGCCGGAACATCGTATCATTAAACAAGAAGTCCACTCCAGATGTTACAAGCTTTCCGGAATGAGGCTTCCGAAAGGGATGTGAAGATTGGATCAAGATCGTCCTGGATGCTGTCATTGTGGTACTAGACAGCCTCAGCACAAATGTCAATTACCTCCACCAGGCGGGGGACATTAGTGCCGGAAGAGGCTAACAATATCAAAAGATCACATATACCCGTCCAGTGTCAGGTCCGCCGCCTTGACCTTGTCGCCAAAGGTGAAACTGTCTTTAGCACAGTGCACACCGTAATGCTCAACCATGGGCTTTAACAGTGTTGAAAGCCATTTGGAGATGGATTTCTCTGGCGATCCACTCATTGCTAAGATGGGCCTCAAAGGAACTGTGGCTTTATGAACTTTGGGCAGTTCATACATTCTAGGACGAGAACAGCCAACTGGTCTTATCTCTTCAGCAATTTCCTTTGAGATTCGCTTCAAATCACATAACTCCTTGAGATGTTCTTGCAACAACTGCTGAATGTTCACTGTCCGATCAAACTGCAAACAAGGACCAAGTGAAATTTTGACTTATCGCCCAGCTGCAGGATGTCCATCATCTTGTTGTTGGGCCTCTTTCGTGAGAATGACTATTGCCCTGCCTTTGTCCGATCGAGTTATCACCAAGTCTTGATTCGCTCGAAGATCTCTGAGAGCCTTGCGGTGTTCACGTCAGTCTAGTGAGAAGGATCTCACGTCAGGCTTAGCGGCTGCAAATTCACATGCCACTGCAGACAAAGCACATCTGCTGCCTTCAGCCGCAGAATCAGATATTACTGTAAACCCGTTAAGTGCTGGGTGTAACAATTCGAACTCAGCAAGTATCTCGGGTCAACTCTTGCAGGAACACCAAAGTCCACGCCACGACATAAGACCTCCTTCTGTAAGCCCAATACCAGCCATGTTACTAATCGTATCATATCTACGCGAAGGATTTCCGAACCGTTCTCCACGCGTAGACGCTCAACCATCCTGCTGTACTTTGAGGCCAGTGTGGAGCGCTGTCTTTGGTTGCTGACAGCGAGGAATGAAGAAAAGCGAATGAAGTCACAAACGAGAAACGAACGAGTCCCGCGGTACATCCGTTGAAACCGAGACTTCGCGACGTCCAAGCGCGAACGGCACTTAGACAATTCATCCTTCAGAAAAGACCTTTCAATGAGTGCAGAGTGATGAACCTTTGCTCTAGTCACCCGACGTTGTTAAATTCCTCTTGGCGCGACAGAATTTTCCAAGCAGCTTTGCAGAAAGCGGATGTTAAAAGAAATGGAGTTCACTTGGGCCCGAACTCGTGGTATTTGGTTCAGCTCCGCTAGCTGAATCACGTTGTATCTCCGTTTAAAATATTTGAACCAGCGATGATGAGATAAAAATTAAAAATTTTTAACAGAGCACTAAAAACAACACAACAAAAATTGACCTTAACCAGTGTTCTTTCCATTTTCATCTGAGGTCTAGAAGGACACGAGCAAAGAAGTAAAGCAACCAAGACAGCCAACTAAATATATTCCAGGATGATATAATCACACATGACCTAGTACCTACACTACAGACATTCAACAGCTATACCTCACAGTCTAACACCCTACTGCTGCCTAAAAAGCTGAAGGGCAGTGACAAACGACTTCTGCTTGCATAAGTCAGGCTTCAAGGTGTGTATATATGCAGCCTCCAACACCTGGAAAGGTCCGTCACTGTAACTCCTCAGACAATCATCGTTCCCAACCAAGTGCATTGCAATGGCCGAGTCATATGGTCTAGACTGGACCTCTTTCTGTGGACGTCCACACAATCGCTTTTCTGGCCTTGTGTCCTGACCCGTTGACAACAGATGTCTCAGCACATGCTGTTTAACTCGGGCTTAACTCACTGCCTAAGGACGTTCTCCCTACCCTCGCTCGAAGTAATGATACTATTTTATCAATTTGAATGCCGGTATGTAGGGAGAACGTCGCAGCACTTGGAAGCCGGACTTGAACAGCATGTGCCGAGACATCTGTTGTCAACGGTTAACGGGTCAGGACACAAGGCCAGAAAAGCGATTGTGTGGACGTCCATGGAAAGAGGTCCAGTCTAGATCATATGACTCGGCCATTCCGATCCACTTGGTTGGGAACGATGATTGTCTGAGGGGTTACAGTGACGGACCTTTCCAGGTGTTGTCACATTCACGGTCATTTTACCATCTCCAGGTGTTGGAGGCTGCATGTATACACACCTTCAAGCCTGACTTAAGACATGTACTTATCTGAGTTCTGCATTTTCCTTCCCTGCCAAAACCGTGCAATTTTTGTGCTTCTCTTTGCGAAGAATCGATGTTGTCTTCTGGCGGTCGCCGTGGTTTCGAGATTCGCGCGGGCTGCGGCGCGTGCGAGTGGTTTGCCCGCGCCATTTCGGTTTATGTCAAAATGTTCAAGAAAATATTGATTCAAAATGGAGCCACTTTGCGCTGAGGTGTCCCTTTAAGGATCATTCCCCTAGCTGACATCATTCTGCATGTGAGGGGGCCCAGGTGAGAATAAATAAATAAAAGCGAACCACACAATATGTGTCCGATATTTTACGTACCATCTTACAGAAGTTCAGATACTCAAGCACAGCTGAATACACTCAACCACAGCTGAAGACACTCAAGCACAGCTGAAGACATTCAAGCACGGCTGAAGACACTCAAGCACTGCTGAATACACTCAAGCACGGCTGAAGACACTCAAGCACGGCTGAAGACATTCAAGCACACAGCTGAAGACACTCAACCACAGCTGAAGACACTCAACCACAGCTGAAGACACTCAAGCACAGCTGAAGACACTCAAGCACGGCTGAAGACACTCAAGCACGGCTGAAGACACTCAAGCACAGCTGAAGACACTCAACCACAGCTGAAGGCACTAAAGCACGGCTGAAGACACTCAAGCACGGCTGAAGACACTCAAGGACAGCTGAAGATACTCAAGCACAGCTGAAGACATTCAAGCACGGCTGAAGACATGCAAGCCCAGCTGAAGACACTCAAGCACGGCTGAAGACACTCAACCACGGCTGAAGACATTCAAGCACAGCTGAAGACACTCAACCACAGCTGAAGACACTCAAGCACGGCTGAAGACACTAAAGCACGGCTGAAGACACTCAAGCACAGCTGAAGCCACTCAAGCACGGCTGAAGACACTCAACCACAGCTGAAGATACTCAACCACAGCTGAAGACACTCAACCACAGCTGAAGACACTCAACCACACCTGAAGACACTAAAGCACAGCTAAAGACACTCAACCACAGCTGAAGACACCTAACCACAGCTGAAGACACTAAAGCACAGCTGAATACACTCAAGCACAGCTGAAGACACTCAAGCACAGCTGAAGACCAGCACAGCTGAAGACACTCAACCACAGCTGAAGACACTCAACCACAGCTGAAGACACTCAACCACAGCTGAAGACACTCAAGCACGGCTGAAGACAAGCACAGCTGAAGACACTCAACCACAGCTGAAGACACTCAAGCACGGCTGAAGACACTCAAGCACGGCTGAAGACACTCAAGCACGGCTGAAGACCAGCACAGCTGAAGATACTCAAGCACAGCTGAATACACTCAAGCACAGCTGAAGGCACTCAAACACAGCTGAAGACACAGAAAGTGCTTGTGAGGAAGAAGAAACATGTTTTATGTGTTGTTTGAAGACAGCATGGCTAAGCTGAAGTATGACATGGTGAGGAAAAAGCAAAAACCGCAAAGGCTAGGACAGCCCAGCTGGAACCATAAAGAAAACGAAGACAAGTAAAGAAAAGGGAACATGACAGACAAACAAAAGATGAGAAAGAAGAAATGATGGTTGAGAAGGAGTGAGAGATGTTTAGCTTCTCAATATCTTAAAGGTTTTTTTGTCACTTATTGGCATGAGTGCCGTTCCAGGCGTCAAAGCGTTCTTTCAGCGTTTGCCGGAGCTCCTGCCGTTCCTTGTCGACCTGCGGCCGGAGAGCTTTGAACTGCTGAATCTCCTTTTCGCTGATGCAAATTGCGTCTTCAGAGTCAGAGCTTGACCCCTGCAAAGAAATGAAAACATCTTCAAGTCCCCTCAACATCAATCCTGCACAAAGCCTTGGCCTTGAAACACTCACAAGAGACACAACACCACGAGAAAAAAGTTATCTTCAGTCTCGTTCTCTCTAAAACATACAGCCTACCCAGCATGACATTCTCTCCAACATAAAATCTACCCAGCATAACACTCTCTCCAACATAAAATCTACACAGCATAACACTCTCCGACATAAAGTCTACACAGCATGGCACACTCTCTAATATAAGGTCTACACAGCATGACACTGTCTCCAACATAAAATCTACACAGCATGACACTCTCTCTGACATAAAGTCTACACAGCATGGCACACTCTCTAATATAAGGTCTACACAGCATGACACTTTCTCCAACATAACCTCTACAAAGCATGACACTCTGACACTCTCTCCAATATCAAGTCTACACAGCATGATTCTCCCCAATATAAACTCTACACAGCATAACATTCTCTCCAACATCAAGTCTACACAGCATAACACTATCTCCAACATCAAGTCTACCCAGCATAACACTATCTCCAACATCAAGTCTACACAGCATAACACTATCTCCAAAATAAACTCTACACAGCTGTGACACTCTGGCCAACATGAAGTTGACACAGCATGACACACTCTCCAATAAAAAGTCAACATGGCATGACACTAAGACATAAAGTCTACACAACATGACACTCTGCAACATAAAGTTTAGACAGCATGACACTCTCTGCAACATAAAGTCGACCAAGGATGACACTCTCTGCAACATAAAGTTTACACAGCATAAAACTCCACACAGCATGACACTGTCTGCAACATAAAGTCTACACAGCATGACACTCTCTGCAACATAAAGTTTACACAGCATAAAAATCTCTGCAACATTAAGTCTAAACAGCATGACACTCTCTGTAACATAAAGTCTACACAGCATAACAGTCTCTCCAGCAAGTCTAACTTCCATTCCAGGAGATTAAAGCTTTGGCACCTGGCAACAATTTGTCCTTAGTTCATATACCTGAGGAAGGCTACCACAGTGAAGCCAAAACTGTCAAGCTTCTTCAAAACGTGTGGGACTGCATATTTCAGAATCGTCTTTATTGCACATGGACTCTGTTCCCGACTTGGGTACCACCTTGTGGTAAACAACACCCGACAACACCACAAGTGTAGTTCATCGTTCGAACAGAGCTTGAGTGGATCTCACCATTTTCTCTCTCATGCAAGACACAAGAACACTGACACGAGGTAAACGATTCTAACTACAGACTATGCGCAGGCGTGCCTTACGTTGCTATGTAAAAAAGATTAAGGGCTGTGGTACATCTCACACACTCCCTCCAGTTGACTTTGATCAACACAGTCAACTTACACAGTGCAACTTTCTATCGACTGCAAAGGCAAGATTGGTGAAATCAACGCACAAAAATATGAAAAATAAGACAAGAGAAAAAAAACATAAAGCGACAAACACTTGTTTTTACAATTGGTTGGTCTTCAACAGTTCCTGGCGCTTGCAATCAGCCCTCTTGGCAGCCTCACGACGTGGACCACCACCGCTACAATTATGCGACGGCGCCTCGACAAGCCGAGCGTTCACATGTGAAACTTGGTGTACATTGGCATCATCAGGTACGCTCTCAGGCTGCTCGACGGGGTACAGACACTGCACAGGTCTGCTGATCATTGACACTCGGCCACCACTGGATAAAGTGCGCAGCTTGGCGCTTCTCACGACACCATCTTTGCTAGTGCCCAGCTCCTCCACCAAACCAAGCTTCCAAAGTCTATGTTGCACTCCGTCCTGATGGATCACGACAACGTCGCCGACTTTCAGTGATGTGCTGCTCCTTGATGGCGCTGCTGTCAGGCGATGGTGGCTTCTAAAGTCCAGCAGGTACTCTCGTTGCCAACGTCACCAGAAGTGCTGCAGCAACTTCTGCAAATGAGTGTACCTCTTGCTGGTACACGAAGGTCCCTCAACTGCGATGTTGGGCAATGACAGTATTTGGCGGCCACACACCAGATGCGACGGCGTCAGTGGCTCTTGCAGATCCTCACTGGAGACGTATGTCAATGGTCGCGAATTCAGCGTGGCCTCAATCTCTACCAGGATAATCAACAGCTCATCATGGGTGACTTGTGCTGTCCTGAGGATCTTCTTTAAACAACGCTTGACACTTTTGATGAGTCGCTCAAAGAACCCATGACCCCACCAGGGGGCTTTTTGTAGATTGAAGGACCACTCGATCCGATGATCTATTGCGAAATTCTGGTGCTCAGCGTCATCTGCCATCTTCTTCAAAAACTTCCCTGCTGCCCTGAAGGTCTTCCCGTTGTCAGATCTCACGACTGCTGGAACACCACGCCGTGCTGTGAATCGCCGGAAACTTCTGAGGAACACATCTGTCGTCAAATCTGTGACCAGATCCAAGTGTAAGGCACGCGTCACAGCACATGTGTACAGTACCAGGTACTCTTTCTCCATGTCTCCGATGGATTTCACATAAAGAGGCCCAGCAAAACCTACTCCGATGTTCTCTAACGCATGACTGGCCTTGGTCCGAAATCCTGGAAGTGGACCAGACGGAGGGGTATGCAAAGGCTTGCTTTCGAGCAGACGACACAAGCGACACTGATGGAGTACCTTCCTGACGTACTGGCGTCCGCGACAGATCCAGTATCGACTCCGTAACTCTGCCAATATATGAGCCACTCCGTTGTGGCAGACACGATTGTGACAATCGGTAACAATCAACGCAGTAACGTGATGTCCAGGTATGAGCAGGGCCGGGTGCGTTTGCCATGGTGAAAGACCAGCAGCATCCAATCTGCCTCCACACCTCTTCACGCCAAAATCATCTGTGTACAGTCCCAGATGCCGTGCTGACTTCTCTAACTTCGTTGTGGATGCTGTCTGCTTTATGTCCAACAGCCACAGCCTCTCTGCTTCGTCCAAAAGTGCAACTGTTACAATGTTTGACGACCTCTTGCACAACCTGATGAACTTCAGGACGTTCGCCGTAACTTGCAGAAGACGTGGACAAGACGAGAATCGTCCTGGATTGACCAGTGTACTGATGGTTGGCTGCTTCTGTGACACCAAACATGCTGTTGTCACGGATGGCTTCGGCTTCTTCATCTCTTTGAGGCACTCTGCTGGGAGTCCTCCCACCATGGAGATTCGTGGTTCGTCAGCATCCTGTAGCCACTGTGGACCTGTCAGCCAAATGCTCTAGAGTTCCCCAGGAGATGCTCCACGTGACAGAATGTCGGCAGGATTCTCCGATCCGGGACAGAATTTCCACTTGTCAGCTGCGACCAACTGGCGAATCTCCATCACTCGATTCTCTACGAACTGCTTCCATTGGTGGTCTATGCCACAAATCCACCCTAGTGCAACCTGTGAGTCAGACCAGCAGTTAATCGCAGATATCGGCACAAGATCATGTAGGGCCTCCGTGACAGTGTTGACAAGTCGCAGAAAAATTAACGCGCCTAACAGCTCCAAGCGTGGAACAGTCTCAGATTTCGGAGCAACACGAGTTTTGGCTGTCACAAACCACACCTGGTTGTCAGATGTCTAGAGGTAGACGACTGCCGCATAGGCCCTTTGCGAGGTGTCAGAAAATCCATGGAGAGTAACTGCCTTGCTCCGCAGAACAGAGTCAAAGAAGTAGCGAGAAATGCAGACTGGCTCAGCATCCTGAAGTGATTTGACTAGCACGGACCATTGTTCCAACTGGGCTGCCGAGAGGGGGTGATCCCAATCGAGACCGGACACGTGCAGTTCTTGCTAGAAAAGCTTCAACTTGATAGTCACTTGTGCCAAGATTCCAAAGGGGTCGAGCACACGACAGACATGTGCGCTGACAGCCCGCTTTGTCACCATTTCTTCTGTCCTGGTACAGACATCAGCAATGCTCACCACAAGGTTGTCACTGTGTCGATCCCACCCTACTCTGAGAACCTTGTCCTTGTCTGCAGAAACTGAGTAGAGCGAGAACTTTGCATACGTGCGATCATCTTCCAAAGGTTTGTTGTCATCCATGGTCAGTCGGACCAATTTTCCCTCCTGCGCATCAATCTTGTTTTGCAAGGTGCTTGAGTTAGTCAAAAACTTGCGCATGTTGAAACCTCCGTTGGCCATCCGTGTCTTCAGCTTCATGTACAGTTGATATGCGGCGTCGTCATCATCATCGCCACCAATAAAATCATCAACGTATAGACCGCTCACCACCAGCCTGATGAATTCACCATCACCCTTGAAGTGCTCCAAGTGATGTCGTAACGTGGCATTGAGCAGGTAAGGGCTAGATTTCAGGCCGAACATGACTCTGGTGAAACGGAACTTCTAGACCTTGCGTTCACTGAAAAAAGGGTTGTCCCACCACAGGAGTCGTAGTGCGTTGCGGTCTTCCTTTGCCACTGACATCATGAGAAACGCCTTCTCTATATCCCCGATGAGTGCTGTCCGAAAACAACGAAAGCGCATCATGATGTTGGGGATCTGTTCTAGCAGACTTGGACCTGCATGCAGACATATGAATTCTACAACGGGTTCTTGCCTCTTCTCGCAGATGTGTTGTATACAATGTGCAGCTTGGTTGTCTGCTTGTCATTGCGTACAATGCAACTGCGTGATGTGGGATGTAGTGGACGTTCCCATCTGCAATCTTGTTCGTCGGCACTTCTTCCATAACGTTGGTCGCAAGCTGTTCGCTCATCACACGTGCGTATTCTTCCCAGACCTGAGTTTCCTTCTCCAAGCGTGCCGTTGAATTTGCCAATCGTTGGAGACTCAACTTGTAGTTGTCAGGCAATGCTGGATGCTACTCCCTCCATGGCAGGCTGACTGTATAGCGATGATCCTCAAACTCGATGTTTCGGTCAAAATCCGCTTGCACACGATCCTCTTGGGGCTAGATACCGAGTGACTCGAGGTCCCAAAACCGCTTCAACTGCTGACCTAGCGGTGTGGTCGCAGAGGTCGTCCGTAGAAGGACATGTGGTGACACCAACTGCGTGACTGTCCGCGATGCCTTGACGATACTGGGCATAGTCTCTACTTGTCCTGATCGTACCCATCCGAGCCTTGTCCATAACCCAACGACACCGGAATCTGTGGCAATGACTTCACCCGACACAGATGTCCGGTAGTAATTGGCTCCTATGAGGATGTCCACTGAAGCTCTCCACTACAGTCGTCGGCCAATTAACTTCAATGACTAGCTTCAGCCTTGGGTGTGATGCGGCTACCTGTCGGGGGTACTGATGTTGGATGGAGGTGCTGATCAGTGGCACCACAATCGCCTAAACGTCGGCGGGAACGCCATCTAAATAATTCGAGGATAATCCTCGGCTAAACCACATCTTTAGTCGTCTGTTGCCCCTGTCTGTTACCAAACCCCTGGATAGCCAATTGCTCAGACCGTACAGTCTGCAGCTTCAAACGTCGGCTGACATCAGCCGACACGTCTACGCGTTTGTTAGCTACCTCCACCTCACAGGATGCAATACTTCACTACCTCATCTGGCAGATCCGTGTTGGTGACTGCTGCCGGCGCCGTCTGCAGGAGTGCCGTTGTTGCTACTTCAGCACACAAGTGTTTATGTTCGTGCTGGTGGGTGGTTCACTCGGCCTGTGGTGGTTTACAACTTTGGTGTCACGGTGTGGCTCACGGTCGTTCGCTGCAGTCAAATGCCGATCAAACTAATCGATGTTGAAGCTCGCATGCCAAGGCACTCGCGAGCCCAGCAGCGCGAGGTGGGCAGAATAAACATGCGCTGATCGTGCCGGTAATCCTGCGATGTGATTCGTTCTACGAAAACATTCAGATTCACGAAAGTCGCGGAACAAATTGGCTGAGAACGAAGTATCAACTGGCAGCTCCAAACCATTTTTTTTTCGGCTGGCGGTCGCTGAGCACAGTGCCACTTACAACGGTGTTTGAACGATCAAAACCGGTCAAGGAATAGCTGAGAACGGTCTTTTTGGGTCGGAGGATGATCCCCGAAGAAGAAGGACGAAAAGAAGGCGGAAGGACGGGAAGCACTGGAGTTTTTTTTCCCTATCGAGAAGGAATAAATCAGGAATTTTCGGTCGACACGGCATCCTTTCAGTTGAGCGAAGCCCTTCGTCTTTTGCAGGTGAGCTGGGTATTGCTTGACTGCCGAAAAGTTCGTATTTGTTTCCCTTTATCCGCATGAATGGTGTTTGACAGAGCATCTGAACAGGGCCTGTTTTCTCCTTTCCCTATCGGTGGCCCACTCTGTTTTTATCGCTGATATGTTGCCCTTGTCTGTCTTTCCCGTTGTGTACGATTCTTTAGTTGTGAAAAATTGTCCCAAGCTTGTCACGCGGGCATCTGCAAGGACACCCGCCATTGTTATATTTTTCCTTGTGTGTTTGTCGTCCCAGGAGTTCTGACGGTGATCTATTGAATTTAGAGGTTTCTTGGTCGTTGCCCACCAACGACATCCCTTTTGGCCTGGGTAAGAGGGTTTTTCTGTTCTTGTTGTTGGGCCATTCATGTGCAGAGCAGTTGACATTTTTGCTACATGCTCGTCCCACAAAATTTTGCTAGTCAGAGACTGGAGTTTTTTCTCCCTGCTGGTGCTCGGTCAATTTTTGGTGGCCCAGTCTGATTTTTGTTCCTAGGTGTTCTGGGTGCCCTAAATTTTCATTTACTACCGCGACCAGTGGTATGAATGAAAAATTGTCCTGCGTTGTGTACGTTGACGCAAAGTTGGTCTGCACAATGTATGATAGGAGACTGCCTTGCCACTGTGTGATGCCTGGTATGCTTTTATTGTTCTCTGCTCAGGTTATTAGACTTACAAGCCATCCGATATTACTGATGCACTGAGCTCTACTTGGCCTGCATCCAGTTTGTTCTTTTTCACTTTGGAAGAAACAGCATGTGAAAAAGTGGCCTTGTTGCGGTGGAACACATCAGCCTGCTGAGTGACAACGTCAGCTTGGGATTCACCGATGATGAGCTTTGTGACATTTTGAGGACTCCTGAACTTTTCCTTTATTTTTTTGGTGGATGACTTGTGGACAGTGGGTTGCCTGGGGCAGACAAGTGAACGAGCCTAAAGAGATGACCTCGTTTTCCTCGAGCAGTGATTGTTCCGTCATTCATGTGGGCCAGCTTTGCACGCACTACCTCACAGGACAGGTGCTCCCGGCCTTGGCTTGTAAAATTGGACTCGGCATTTCCTGAGGCGTTGCAAGCAATGTCGAGCTCACTGATGTTGGTGCTGGTCTCTGTGCGGTCATGCAACCTGAGAGACAGCATCGGCTTAGTTTGATTGAGGTGCGTCATCTTGGCTTACCTCTGGCTGACGTCCTTCTGTTGACTGGCGGATGTGAAGCATGCTCTTTGCGGACCAACAGGTCCCTCAGAGAAGACAAACGAGAAACCCACAAGGTCAGGTGGCGCCAAGCACCCATGATCGCATGGTAGAATGACCTGTGATGATACTGAAGTAATTATTGTTTTTGTTTTGTTGTTGTTTTCTTATTCTTTTCTTGTTGTCCTTGACTGATTTTTTTTTCTATTGTTTTTTGTCCAAACCTCTTTCTTTTATAATTTTGCTATTTTGTCAAATTAAAATGTATTGTTTATATACTCAAGGCAAGTAAATGGACTTTTTGTACTGTAAGACTTTTGATTGCTATTCTGTGTATGTTGTATGTAAGCTGGTAGATTTTCTTACCTGCATGTGAGTGCTAAACTGCAGGTCTCTTGGGCAACCAGTCTCTCAAAAATTGCTGTCAAACACTCGACATTCAGATCAAGGAAGCTGGTGTTTTTTTTTCCACCTCTCCCCCTGAAACCTAATCAAGTAGTGCTCATGTGCAAGGTATTTTTTCTTCTTCTTTTCGAAAAAAGTTTAATGCTGGTTGAATTGACGCGACAAATGCGTAGAATGAACAGTGCCGCACCACGGATGCAGCAGAACGCAAGGCATCACCTCATTGAACACAGTCGACTAGTCCAGCTCAGCTGAAAGAGGATCAAAAGCCTCTAAAACCGCGAGCCTTTCGCTATGAAACTAACCCTAGGCCTATTAGTGCAATAAGTGCTATTACTGATCGTGACCCTCGGTACAGAAGCTGCGTAGTCACCGCCGCGGGGTAATCAATTTGCAAGCGGATTTGCACCACGTGCGGGCGCGAACTAGCAGACCTTGGCGTGACGTCATTAGCTTGGCCCTGGCATCATGAGAACGTCCATGGCATTCACACAGAAACGCCACGGTAGGAACTACGAGGAGGGGCTCGCTCGGGGTCTCCCCAATCAAACGTCCACTGCCATTTCAATCTTTTAATATTTTTGTCCAGCGTAGTATTATGCGCCCCGGTCACACCAATCCCGAAGGGTTTCAGGCTTGCAACCACTCTGAGAGCCAGAACACGCCGGTCGGAACTAGTGCATTTACTGGGAGCGAAATAAAACCCAAGTGCAAGCATGCTAGTTTAAGTTCAGTGAGCTAGGAGATTCAGTTAAGTTTGAGCAGTGCACCTTGTGTGACGACGTGACCGCGAAAGCAAGGAAAACGCCCGGATTCACTGCGCTGTGGGCCGTGGAACATGTGGAATGGCCCGCGGGAGGCGAAACAACGGAGAAGGGGCTGGTGCTAGCCTAACAACACAGCACTAGAGTACATGCCCGGAAGTGTACATCACGCCACGTAACAGCATTATTTCTTCAGAGTGTCAAGTTTCCAACGAATACTGCTTCTACCGACGACTGGCAAACGCAGATTGGTGCTGGGCGCTGGCTGCCCCGCCCCGCGTGTCGCAGAAAGGGTACACTACCTTCGCCTCGCTGTGTTGAGCAAAAGCATCGGCCATGGCCGCAAGAACTCAGCGCGCGGGTCGACACCTGAAAGCCTCGGCACTCGTGAGGCGAGGAAAACCGTCGAAAGCACCTACTTTACATTTGTGCTGAGAGCAATTTCAGCCCTCAGCTCAGGCATTCCGCGGGCTCGCGAAAGATGTTCGGCTTAGCTATAGCGCTTATTTACCGCGTCGTATGGGCAACTTCTATCCGTCTATGGTCTTTTCACGTGACGTTCCGTGCCCAGCCTGTGAACGCATGCGCACAGACTCGTAAGTCTTGAGTTGGCTGAGAGAACTTCATTTGTCTGATTAGTCTGCAAGCCATGCATCAAACAAGTATGCCCGCAGGGGAAAAATCTGTCTCCGCCAATCACTGAGCACGACTCTGAGCACGACAAAGCCAGTAGAGTGCCTCGACACGCTGGAACACATTTCAACATCGATTGCAGCAAGAAACATGTGGACCGGCTTGACGTCTTCAGTTTGAAGGCTAGCTGCACTGCAGTCTGGAAGTAATCTCCCCAGCTTATCCGAATATCGATTTTGTTCCTACCAATTAGAGATCATCGTCGAGTCCGGCGCCTACTGCGTTTCTCTCGTTATCAGTCAGTGTGTGCACATACTGCACGACGCCTCAGCAACGGACAATCCGACGAGCTGCGGAGTACGGTGAGAGCTATGCACCCGTAGGTGGCCTCTGTGCCCAAGCCTGGTACTGGTGCACTAACTATAGCGCTACCACCAAAAAACCCGGAGCCACTGTAGATCTACTAAGGCGGATTGGAGCTAGCCTACAACTATAGGTAATTGAATGGGCCTCCCACAGCTAAGATAGCTCGGGCGAGATCAGTTCAATTCAATTCTGGTAAAAAGCTGACTGAACAATGCACTGGCGGACAGGAACTGCGAAAGAAGTCCCATTGGGAAAGGACGAAAGATTTTCCAAACGATCACCTATCGGTCAAGAGTGGGAATTTGTTCTGCGATGTGTGCAGTGAGCCTTTGTCGTTGAAGAAGAGCTCCGTACCGTCACCCACGTGAAGTCCGCAAAGCATAGGAAGTCGAAAGACGCCTTTGCCAAATCCAAACTAAAGTCCCAGACCTTACTGGACGTTATTGCCACCGTCAGGCCCGTAGGGACTGTAGGTGGTTCCACAAACGATAATTGGTGTGTGTGTGTGTGTGTGTGTGTGTGTGTGTGTGTGTGTGTGTGTGTGTGTGTGTGTGTGTGTGTGTGTGTG
>JAOWAR010198507.1:0-15278 GCA_028571005.1 Clathrina lutea | reverse complement strand
CGACAGAAGCTCAGAAGAAGGAGGAAAACAGACCAGACTCGGTTCCACAAACATGTTTCTCGGTCAAAACAATGCCACGCGAGAATCGTCAACACCCTTCGCGACCATGAAGGCATTACGTAGCCAAATCTATATTTAGAATACGCAATCGATCTATTCCAAATACCGTAAAACGTTCTGCACAATAGGGTATTAGTAATACGGTATCCTGTTTCTATGTTAAAAATAGCGTTGGACGCGATCATACACATTCGCTTCCTGTTCAAAAGGTGCAATCCGGAGAAACACCGAAAATCCGTACCGAAATTTTCACGGTATTTTGGGTCCGTACCGGAAATTACGATAAAAGTAATTCTCATCTGACAGCGTGATTTCGGCCGAAGCACGCTATTGCTAACCCTCTCTATTGTCAACCCTGCATATGCATGTTGAAGGCGTATATGAACTGCACGTATGTCATGGTGTGTGTCTGGTTTCGTTGTCGGAATCCCTTGTACGTGTAGTTGCAGGCAAAGGAGGGCGGGGCAATGGTCAACTAGCAGATCTACGTGGGCTCAGGTCAGCCTCAGGAAAGAGCAGAAAGGGGTGCATGCGGTGGGCCCGGGGTTTGTTGATAAACATCAAGCCGAGCAGAGATGGACAAGGAGATTCAAGTTCGATTGTCACGGATCTACGTTCCTTGTCCGACAACTTGGTTAAATATCATTTGAGGTGACGAGATGATACAAAATGCGTCCAGCAGCGTCCGTTGCTTGGTGAACTTTCCAACGGTACCGAATGGACAGTGACGATGGGCTTGGCTCAAGTCTGTCAAATCTTCAAGTTCAGAACAGAAATGAAGTGAATCACTCCCGATACGCGACAATTATGACTTTAGTTTCGTGCGTTTGAAAAGAAGTATTGAGGCACACTGAAACACTCGATGGCGATACGCTTCTATCACTGACGCAGATCGTAGATCTACGTCTCTAAGGTAAACCACAATGCCACGGCCAATGAACTCTGACGATCTCTAACGAAAGGGTGGCTGAAATCCAGGAAAACAAAGCCAAGTCTCAGGGAGACACAGAATACATGTACATGTAAGCTTATTAATAATATGCACAGCCGTACGAAGTTTCAAATTTAGCATACGCGGAGTATTGAGCATGTCCGGGGCGTTCCCGGGGTAATGATGACCTAATTTATAGTTCAGATAGCAGCCGCTCAGTCCGTGCGCGAAACTGAATAATTGTGTCGCGATCACGGTCGGCGGGGTCGCGGACATGAGGGCTCGAGGGCTCGCGTGAGCCGATCGAAGTTTGAGACTCGCTCCCTTACATGTATATTCGCTCGGCACGTAAAAAACCTCATGCCCTATCCTCTGAAATAATAGGATCGGCCATGAGATTCTTTACGTGCCGAGTGAATATAATGGAGCGAGTCTCAAACTTCGATCGGCTCATGCCAGCCCTCGAGCCCTCATGTCCGCGACCCCGCCGACCGTGTCGCAATCTTGGAACGTTTTATCCAAAAATTCCCGCCAAATCACTCCCATCTCGGCTTTTTTTTCTGGAGGCCACAGGTTGCTTTCAACGATAAGCAGCGCACTGACGTTTTGCTCCAAGGAGAAAACAAAGCAAGCTTAGAATCCACAAAGCCCGGGATAGCGGCTAGGCAGGGCAATGGGAGTTGTATGAGGAGACTTCGGCTCGATATAACTATGTATTGCCTGCAGTAGATCTAGCTGCTGCCGTGCTCGGACAGTGCCACCCTCCTCACACCTCTCACCTTCTGTCTCACACCTCTCCCTCTTCCTAACCTATATAATTCCATGCACTACACACACACTCTCATCAGAGCTCGATGAAGCCCTGATGGGCAAAACGTCGTTCGATTCACTTCTATCTTTCTCTCTACGTCTCATTGGTTGAAGTTTGTTGAAATCCATTTGTGGGTCATTCTGTGCCTTTCCTTATTTCCACCTAGTTTCCGTTCAAGTATTAATGCTTTTTATTGGTGGTCTGTGCCGTATCAGCTGTATCCAACAGGGCACAACAAACCACCGGAGGTCAAGTATTTTTTAGGAAGACCTTTCCGACGAAAATAGACAGTACTGTCTTCGGCCTGAGCATGTCATCACAAATGCTTTTCTTTGTGCGTTTGTCTTGGCTTCTTGACTTACCCATTTTCTGCATTACGCAGAATATTTTTGCTTGATCAATTTAAAGGACATGGGAAGTGTGATATTTTAACGAAAATATGACAACTATTTTAAATTTTCAGCCCACCGCCCAGAACGATCTACGCTATGAGGATGACAATTTTATTGCTGACAGAAATGGTCGACACATGCAAGGTTCTTAACGAAGAGTATAGGCCAACGTTTGGTGTAAGCATTTGTGTCAGCAATAAAATTGATATTCTGTCAAAGGGCATGTGGCTTCTAAATACTTGTTCCCTTTGGCATACTATGACGAGTCCAAATTCAAGGGAAGCAGGCAGTGGCGACTCACAAGAGAAGAGGCTTTTGAATAAATGTTTGCTTTCGTTCCTCGACACTATCACGGTGCTTGATTCTCTGTAACAGCTCAACCGTTTTGCTTAGTGAGTCTTCAGCAGTCACTCTTCAGTAAACTTTGGCAGTTCTATCCGCCACAGCCACAAGAGAGTAAAGCAATGAATTTTGACAGAATACGATTCAACTATGGTATGCTTTATATTTGGACGCGCACACATTCTCCAATCAAGAGCCCGCTTTATCTGTCACAAGTCAAAGGGAAGAAACTTCATACAACACCAATACAAAGTGAAAATGTGGGATATGGACCCAAGTTAAGAGCTGTCTACAGGATGCGGAGCGTAAGTAACGTTTTGGGCTAGCCTCGAGCCCAGGATCTTATCTCTCGCTGCCTCGAACAGGGCCTGATGAAACTGCTATTGTGACATCACAACAATACCCACCAGCTGGGTAGAAAATTACAAAGATACCGTTGTTGAGTGCGAATCATTACAAAAACGAAAACAGTTTTCGCATTTTAACCACGTTGAACTATACTTGTCAAGTCGCTCCACTCCGCTGTTTCTGCTGTGGTACATAACGCATCATGAGAAGCTAGAAACATTTTGTATATTTTCAATCCAAGAAACCAGAACAACAGAGAAGACAAGAAAGATGAGTAGGGAGATAAGAGGGAAGACCGCAGAGAAGTGATCCATGACAAGTCAGCCCACATCATTTAATAGCTGCTCCTTCAAATATGGATAGTACTGTCAGTCCATTTGTGCATGCAGCAAGCTTGAATCAGTCATCATCATGCTTCCTCTTCTCGGCTGCTGCTCCGCCTACCATCCGCTGCCCGCAGACTCGCTCCTTTTTGCCCTTGCCCTGACACTCGTGGCAAACCGGATGAACCGTTGGGTGTTTTTCTTTCATGGCAGCCGGCATGGCAAGAGGGTCTGTACTCCTGCAGACATAGCAGACCATTGGATATTTTTTGCAGTAGTAGTAGTGAGGTGGATTTCCATGGAACATGTGAGACCATGGCGGACAGCAACAGTGCCGGCCAGCTGTCTGTCTGGTGGCACAACAGGAGCTTCGCAAACATAGACTGTCTTGCTGCAGCTCGAATACCAGCATCTTCTGCTCACTCGTCAGCTTCTTTGCAGAGCGGATGCACCCTGGCATATGACACTCTTGAGTTGTGCTTGGACTGTCTCAGCCTTTGCACCGAAGGATGCACCCTCGAGGGCAGTGTCGCTACTCTTACCCGAAGAGAGAGAGAGGGCCGGTCCCGGGCTCCATCATTGCATGCATTTCGTTTACGCGCTTCGACGTTGACTTGAGCGGCTGCCACCTTCGCCTCACCAACTGACGTATCCACCAGCACAACCGAAAAAGAAAGTGCCAAACGAGAAGAGCAAGGCCCTATTCGAAGGGTGCTCGGAACCTCGCATCGCTCCGACAAGCTGCTCGATGGCGATCGTGCTATAAAAAATCCCGCACCGGAAACTGAATCGCCAGGGAGAAGAGCCTCTTTAAAAGGCACCGGATTGTCCTCTACCGAAGCGACAGGCAATCCTTCCAACACCTGGGCCACTGCTTTGTCAACTTCTACAGGCAACACATACCATAGCAGTGGAGCTTCCTTTCCGCGAAGAATGCGGAAGCACCGTACCTTCTTCTTTATCTGCCATGTCCGGTCTACGAAAAGCTAACGCTGGGTGGACTTCGCACAAATGCGAACAGGCTTGCTATGAAGGCGCGCCTTTTTCTAAAAATTTTGCACCGCATGATCATGATGATGCTCGGGCAACGAAGGCTTGAATGATGATATGCATGTATGGGCGAGTAGATATACCACAGGTGTTACCGCCTCTCTTTGTACTGACCTACATATAGCAATCACGATCGTTCGCAACTCGTGATGAAAAGTAGTGATATTAACGTTCCCATTCGAAAGGGAATTTGCCTTCCGACCTTTCACTTCGAAAAAAATTGTTTTGTTTACCTAAACCGCGCGCTGACGTTAAACAGAATCAACAAAGGGTGAAAGAATTAACAACGGCCTGAGCAGCCCATTGGGGGTAGAAGGTTTTTGCTCTTGGCCTTCTGTGGAATCTGTGTCCGGTCGATCTCTCCATAACTCCTCCTCCATTCGTCTTCCTCGCCCTAGAACAACTCTTCTTCGTTCCTCTCCTTTGTACCTTGCCGTCTCTGCTTTTAATAGCTCTCTTTTATCACTGTCCAAAAAAAGCCGTTGTCGACTCTCCACAGTTTTCAATTCGTAAATTGCCTCCTTTATCCAGCTGCACTGGACAGCTGAGCCCCTAGCGCGCACTTGCCTTACCTTTTGTATAATGTTATTTTCCCTTTATTTCAACTAATCATCCCCCTTCTTATTGTCTGTACATTCTCTCTAACTCCCCTCTCATCCTTTATATTAGCATCGTTCTCCATAAACCTTCCTATTGGATGGAAAGAGCAGAAGGCATAAAAGGCACAGTTTCTTCAACTGTGGGTGGCTAGGCAACATGATGAGAAATGAGCAGCCACTCGGGAGCTAGAATTAATGGAGAGAGAGACAGAACGACGGAAAAAAGCCGCGATCCGAAGCTGCCTGGGAGTCCGGCTCGTTCAGCCCAACCCAAACACCAGTCGACTACACGAGACTGATAGGAGCTACTCCTGATAGCAGACTAGAATAGCTTGCCCATGTCTGTGTGGGTGAGCAAGACGGTTGCGATCAAGGCTATTGGCCTATGTGGCCTGATACCAGCAGGGCTGGTATCAGGCCAAGTCTCCTACTGATCATTTGATCTTGGCTTTGCCAAAAGCATGAAGAAGGTGGAAGCTCACCAACGCGTGAAATATTTGCTGCTCGCTCGCCATGTGGTAAGTGGCAGTATGGCTGAACGCTGGCCCTGGACACCTCCCTCCTGCCTTCCCGCCTTAGGCCCACAGACCACGTCTCCGCCGGTATTCGGCCATACTGCCCCGGCCATCAGGGTGTATCCCATCTACACCACATGGGCCAGTCGCCTTTGTTCATAGTTCACAGATACCTTCAAGCGTTTATTATTAATTGGTCTACTATCAGGAGTAGTTCCTACCATTTCCCTGTAGTCTGCTTGCGTCCAGCTCGTTCCGATTGAATTGGATTTCCGGATGGCAGCTTGGCTCTCTCTCTCTCTCTCTCTCTCTCTCTCTCTCTCTCTCTCTCTCTTTTTCTTCATTCTAGCTCGTTAGTGGCTACTTTATTTTTCGTACCGGTGCCCAACCGCCTACCCTTGAAAAAATGGCCTTTTTTCCCTTCTGCTGGCTTGGTGTTCAAAAGGGTTCCCACGCCCAAGACTTTTTTGTCGGCAACGCCTCCCGTTGACACACGACTTGCTGGACTTCACAGTGTAATTTTCAAAAGGGAATGTTGCCATTTTCGTTTGATGTAGCTTTGTGGAGGCGGGTCCGGTGTCGGGTAGATCTACATGTAATACTACCGCAAAATACTACATGGTGTTTCCGCGCTCCTGATTGGTCAGTGCCATGGAAACGACAGAAACACTTATCCGGAGATCCAGCCAGACATCCGGATATCTGTGAGCGGGACCTTAGTCATCCTACTGGGAGATTGCGTACGACCCTCCCACCGCCTCTTGCCCTGCAACCACCAGAGCTCTGAGGCATCGATCGCTCTGCGCAGCTCAAGCTGGACCTCACCTGCCACGAGTTCAAGTATGCGTAAGTCACTAACGCTGGCATTGAAACTGGGATGAAGCTGGAAGCTGAGTACTAGCAACCCAGCAGAATGGGAGTCTCCGTGACGAGCAGCATAGAAAGCAATTCTGTAGACGACGAAAGTTCATTGAGCTGTGGTACAGGCTGAAGATATCGGTCGAGGAGCTGGCGTCTAGTACCAGGAGCGAAAACACGTCTTTCTCTGAAGTCTAAACTTTAAAGTGCTCGGTGAATCCGGTGTTAGTGCGGAAGTGTATTTGGATGGCTTACCAGAGCTTGCCTTTGGATCTACCACCAAAGCCAGATGTTTGCAAGAGAACTGAACTGAGATTTGTCCAGGGTGAATCTGGTCACGCCAAAAATTGAGGAAACCGAAAACATCGACTTCCGAGGAATTCGAAATTAGATCGAAGTGCGCGCGTCCCAGAAAAGCCATGGCACGCACGCCAGAGGAAATGATGCCTGGGCTATCCACTTTAGAGGAGCAAGTTCATGAAGCTAGCTCAGGGTTAAACGGAAACCTGTATCGCGGAAATCAGAGGGGAAAGACCATGACACAACAAATGGATGAATTCAACCATCCTCTGGTAGGTCCCCGCCTGTCATCACGTGCTCATCTCCACTTAAAAATATTCGTTGAGACTGACGAGACGAAGATTGGCCACGGAAAATAGAAAACCGTGGGTGCCAGCGTGATGAAAGGTAGGTACTTGGTGGTCCGGACTAAGCTTGCCAATGAAACTATCTTGGGAATTTTCCAGAATCAGTCAGCCAAGACGCTCGTGCCGCTGACACAACAGCCCGTTCTTCCTGGCTTGGTCAACCATACATGGCGAGTTTTACGGCAGGCTCGCCGACGACAGCGTCAGCCACCTAACCGTTAACCACAGGCTGAATTTTGTTTTAATATTGGTCCCGACACCGGAGCAAACTGCATTCAGCCATTCAGCCGATTAGAATGCAGCAAAGTGGAGACGGAAACGAACGAGCGGCACTCGACAAGACTGCGTTCAGTCATACAATGTTGAGTTCTTGTGGAAGCGGTTGACGCTGTACAGTTTATACTAGACAAGGGTGAAGCTCTTGGTGAAGCCTGGGCCTACATGGAGCATCGAAACTTACCTTGGCACGTTTCCTCAAGAATTGCATGCTAGTGAAGAAACGTGCCTACCAGTACACGACAGGGGTCGAAGTACGCTGATGCAGGCCCTTTCCTTACCATGAGAGGACGTTCCAGGTAGCACGTAGTAGAGGAGCTTTCCCTCGCTTGAGGAAAGCAATCGGCGTACGCCTTATCAATTTATTTTTTTACATGAGCCTGAATTCTCCCTTTCAAGCTTCCGGTAGTTCAGAGTCGACAGGAACTGGGCCAACGCAACGCACGGAGATGGGCAATCTCACTATTAATATAAACCACTTTCAGGAGCGATAAAAAAGAAATGTGTGTGAAATTAAATTAAAAACTCCAGGCATTACAAGCTGTTCGAATTCCTCTCGACCTCATCTGTGGACTTGTGGACCTGACCAGTCATGCAGACAACCATTCCGAGTGCTGGGTTCCGCTCCAAATGATCTTCATAAGTTTGTCCGCTGGGGCGGTCACTTAGCATACGTAGACTCCAATGAACAAACTTTTATACGCGCGGTTTCACATGTCAAAAGCACGGCCGTTTTCATGTGGCCATCTAGTTTGGAAGGCCGAGCGATCACAAAGGACAAAGGAAATTGCCTCGCTATAGACTCATTCCAGTATCTACCATTTTCTTCATGACAACGGCATCCAGGAAATTTTGGCGGGCAAGCTACGTTCGTGCATGTGCATCCTTAGTGTTGCTTGACATCAATCTCAGTTTGCTTTGAATTCTTTCTCGTCCTACACCCTCCGTTCTGAAAATGGATGCTACCTGTTGTGTTGTCAGATGCATGAATCGCAATCGCCATGGTGTAGAAGCACTACACTACCTTGCGATTATGTTGTAAGATATTAAGCTGTCACAATCAGTGGTACTTGACAAAAAGTTACGAAAAAAAGAACTCCAGCGATCACACTCTACTGTGTGGGATCCCATTCGTTGCGCTGAGAGTGTAGCAAGTGATCAAAACAGCTCTGTTAGATGAATCTAGATTGCTGCTCTATCAAAAACACAGCTGTCGGAGCAAACTGCCTGCTTATGCTGCCAACGGAAAGAAATGTTTAAAGGTTATGACAGGCATAACATTCAGACACTAAACTAGGATGAGGCCTTCTGCCCAGATCTGGTGTGGGATTTCGAGTGGTTGCTCTCTTCATAACGTTGCCGCTGCATACCTGCAGAGAATGAAAAGGAGACTGCATCAGATAAAGCGAGATTGATTGCATTCTTCAGCATTAACAGTCTCTTGAATCCAGCTCATCAGTCCGCCCTTGGTCACTTCAGTAGTTCAATGAATGTAGCATGACTATGCTGCTAGAGTGCTGAGATACCGTGTAGGGCCACTTGCTCATAGAATTATAATAACTTCGGCCCACTGTCCATTCCAAAGACACCACAAAGGAAAGGGAATATTTCCAGGGATCACGATTGGGTGTGCGAGCTTGCATGCACTATGATAGACAAAGGAATGTGGTGTTCCTGATTTGTTTAGGCCGGCCCAGCCTGAATCCCCCCCCCCCCCCGAGGGGGTCAGGTTTGGGGCCTGCATTCCCAGAACTTAAATTACCCCATTTCATGAAATCTGAGCGCTATTAATTATCTTTCTTAAACCAACTGGCTGTGAAAGTGGCACACAGTTTTTTTCTTTTTTCGAGATCATCTGGCTTGCGTAGCGTATCTTGATCTTGCATGCGTGAATGCATTGAATGCTAACCAGTAACATGATTGAGAGCATGAGTTGAATGCTGCATGTGCGGTTGTTCAATCATGGCTGTCCAAAGCTAACCCTGCACCAAAATCATTTTCAGCCAGTCACGATGACTCCCTTCCATGCCTGATGAGTTCCTGTTGACCTGGTGAGCTTTGATTTCATAGGACACTGGCATTCAGGTTGCCATCTCCTTCTCCACGAATAACAAACCTCCCCCTCAGGCCCAAAGTTGAAGTATACCTGCTGTCTTCCATCCTAACTTTGATGAATTAGCACTTTTTCTAGCTACAGTGGTTAAAATAACAGTTGTGATTAAAAACTTCACCTTCGACTATAGATAATTATGCTCTCGATGTAAATTGGCTACAGGTAATTACAATCTCAGTGGCTATTAACTATAGGCAATTGGGATCTCAGTGTACTTTGACTGTGGATAATTACAATATCAGCGTAAAGGTTGACCATAGATAATTTCAATTTCAGTGTGCTTTGACCATAGATAATTACGATGTCAATGTACATTGACTATAGATAACTATGATCTCAGTGTACATTGACTATAGACAGTTACAATCTCAGTGTACATTGACTATAGATAACTATGATCTCAGTGTACATTGACCATAGATAATTACGATCTCAATAAAAATCGCCCGTAGAAAATTATAATCTCAGTGTACATTGACTATAGCCAATTCCGATCTCAGCGTACATTGACTATAGACAGTTACAATCTCAGTGTACATTGACTAAAGATAATTACAATCTTAGTGTACATTGACTATAGATAATTAGGACATCAGTGTACATTGCCCATAGATAATTGCGATCTCAGTGTACACTGACCAAAGGTAATTACGATCTCAGTGTACATTGCCCATAGGTAATTATGATCTCAGTGTACATTGACTATAGATAGTTCCGATCAATGTACATCGCCAATGTTCATCTCAAATCATTCTTTTCCCTAGGACAAAAGTTAGCGACCTTCACTTTCATGCGTAGGCCCCAAACTTAAATAAAAATCTAGATCCTCATCAGTTTCACTCAAGCACACGTGAGAAAAGGGGAAAGAGAGCATCCCTTTGATCTTTGCATGTTAAGCAGTGGCACCGCTGAAGACAGGTGGTCAAAGATCGATGCAACCAATTTATGTTTTCTCACCTTGGGAGGTGGCATGAGGTCGCATTCACCACTCGATCGCGAGGGCCACAAGGCACATCACCCAGGACAATGGCAGGACCCTACACTGACTAGTACAGGTGCCAGAAGTGGATGAATTTTTCGGGGAAAATATTGAAGTATTTGACGAATTGGTTGGAACAACAAAACGATTTCCTTCTTGATGAGTGGAAGTTTGTTGAGTATGTAGTGAGGTGTTGGCAACATGAGTTTCAGGCGTGTGGGTAGAGCTTATGGTTGGATCTTGAGTTGATGTAGCTTCTTGGCCTGGAGGAAGAAAGCAGAAAATGAATGAGGAAGCCAAACCCGACAGAAGAGGAGTGGTGGAGGGACGGAGGCAGAGGGATAAAGGGTTGTGACGACAGAGAGGAGAAGCGAGTAGGGGAAATATGATTGAGCCAGGAAGGGATATGGAGAGGAAGGAATGGCAAGGATGGGCGGGAGGGAGGGTTGGAGGGAGAGGGAAGGTTAGGAGGCAAATGCAGAGGGATGGGGGGTGGTAATGGCAGGGATGAGAAATGACTGAAGGAAAGGTGATGGAGCCAGGAAGGATTGTGGAGAGGCAGCAATGGCAAGGATGGTAGGGAAGGAATCAAGACGAGGAGTGAGCAGGGACATCCAATAGAAATGCAGAGAGAAAAGTGAGTGGGAGACAGAAAAGCCTGGCGGCAGGAAAGCAAGGAGGCACTAGAGGAAATGCCCTGTGATACAGCAGGGATGTGGAAATAGAGAAGGAATGCGGCATATGAATTCGTGACGAAAGGCAGATTTACAAATGGCGGAGATCAAGAGAGAGAAAGAGAAGGGAGAGAGAGAGAGAGAGAGAGAGAGAGAGAGAGAAAGAAAGAGATGGCAGTGGGTATTGGCCGAAACGTCATTACTGCATGACAGCGCAAAATTGCAGAAGCAACATAATCCTTCCTTTGACATGCCCATATGCCCACAGGCATACTATTTCCTAGCAGTAAGTGATTCTCTGGATTCCTTTTGATAAAATTCTACACTGTGGTGTTCATGCCAAAGGGACTTTCGGTACTTGGTGCTGAACAAATCCACATGATACATGCAAGTCCCTCAGTTAACCATGTTCGGCAATCCCCCCATGCACACCTACACATACACACGAGTGAAAGAGCTGCACTCTCATGAATATTATTCAACCAAGGACTTTCCAACTGCATTCCCTTTAAATGATCAATTGGACCGGCTGAAAGTGATCCGATATTCTTACATCTCATCTCCCTTTCTTACCCATTGCATCGCCATGGAAACTGTCTCATGAACAATGCCTTTCCTTTAGGACGTCTCGCTCCAATGTCAATTGCTGGGTCACATCAGCAATAAATTTTGCCATAAAATTTCTGATGATCTCCTGAGAGGAGACCGCTGAGCTGACTATGTTTCTAAGCAAGCCACTCTGTGAAACCTCACCGGAACAAAATCACTGAGAAAAAAGCCGGGAGGAGCGAATAGAGACGTGTTTTCTTCTCAGTAATTTGAAAATGTGTACTTAAGCCCCAGCCCAGAAGTTGGACAAGGTTGACCCAAGGTTGCATGTGGTTTCAGGAAGGTGGGCCTCTAGAAATTGTCTAGCATTTTCATAGGATTTTTGATGTACCAGTATGACATTGCCGCATGCAACTAAACAATGATGTGAATCATACGCTGCTCTTTTGACTTTGAATGCTTCGAATCACTACGATCAGATTCTAGTTCCTTTTCACCTTGGTCTCCTTGAACCGAAAAAAAGCAAGTATACCGTGATATGAAAGCACAGGGGAATCACCAGGAAGGCACACAAAAATTCTGTATGCAATCAGGTAAGAATGGAATAGTGGCAACAAAAAAAAGAGAACGTGTACACACATACATACACAGAGAACTGAATGTACACCCATACACACAGAGAGAAATCAATGTACACCCATACACACAGAAAAATCAATGTACACCCATACACACAGAAAAATCAATCTACACTCATACACACACAGAGAATAAGTACTCACATGCCACACAGAGAACTCAATGTACACCCGTGTACATAAACAGAAATCAATGTATACATAGGCACACATAGAGGAATCAATGTACACAAATGCACAACCAGAGGAATGAACAAACACGCAGGCACACACAGCGAAATCGACAGGATGGCGCACAAAACGTTCTTTATGCGATCGAGTCAGAATGGACCAACAAAAATAATGAGAATATGCCAATCTCACAATCATATAAAACATCACTTCACCAGTAACATGCCAAAACACCTGTGGAGACTTACCTTTCTCACATAGCGCCACGTAGTTGGATGTTAAAGCATCATCAGCGGGATACCACGTGCCGTCTCCGTTCATGCAGGGGTTAAAGTTGAATGTGTTTGTCTTCAGGTTGAAGGTACCACATCGAGACCTTGAAATTCTATTCCAATTATCGATATTTGCTTTTAGCTGCCGTCCAAGGATATACTTCTCTCCTGCCATCCAGCGAGCAGTTTTGCTCGTCCCGTTGTAGCTGAGTCCTATCCACAGCTTCTTAGCGCCTCGGAAAACGGTGTGCAAACGGCCAGTCACGCAGTCAATGAACGAATCCAAGTTTTGGTTTACCTCTGCCAGGTGCCAGCCAGCTGGGCAAGCGGTCTGAGCTGTTATCCCATTCTGAAGAGGGCCAATCCGCTGGAGCTCAAAGATCCTAGGGCCACGTTTGCACTGAGCTGTCCAAAGAAAGCAAATGAAGGTCTGAGCTTACTTCTGACATTCCTTTTTTCCTCTTTTAGTCGACGGCATTATTATTCTTAAGTGAAATAAAAGATCACAAACCCATATTCCTGGAATAAATCCATTTTTGATTTAGTGACGACTTCTCCCTAGTAATAACGCTAATTTAGATTTGTGGTTTCATTTCAATAATTTGAGGTGGAAACTTATGGCTACGCCATGGTAGCCTTCATCGCCATGGTAGCCTTCATCACCATGGTAGCCTTCATCAGGTATCAGCGTCAAATTCAATTGCTGTTTTCTTTTTCTTTCGTTTCTTTTCTTGTTGATGTTACTTCCTTGTGGCTTGTAGAGTTGCTGCCACTGAAAGAGCCACAACCAAGAATTGCGTCTAACCCATAAGGCGAAGCAACATCAGTGTTTATAGTTATCGTGAAATGACTCCTGAAGTAGAGATCATCGCCGCTTGTTACCTACCGATACAGGAGCCGGAGCTTGTTTGCTGGAAGCCATCGTGGCAGAGACAAGAGTATCCCAACGAGGACGAAGAGTTTGCTTTGCACTCTGCGTCCACGGGACAAGAGTACGTTCCCGCCACACACGGGTCACTTGGCACTATGGCAAAAAGGGAAAAAAGAAAAAAGGAATAGAGTGCAGAAAAATAGGATTTTCCACTTGTTCTTTTCTTCCTACAGCAAACAGTTGATAGAATTTCTTTTCCCCATTGTGTGTAATGTAATGGAGAAATGAAAAATGACATAAGGAGAAAGGTTGATCTTGGAGATCTCGCTCTCATTTCGAAGTAGTAATCAACAGAGAAAAAATGTTGGTAACTGACACGTAGAGCGAGGAAATATTTGGTCAGGAAAGAGACGTTTCTGTGCACTACACCATCATCACTCTAGACAAGAGGATTTAGTCGGTAGGCCCAGCTGGTGGGAATGGATTCAAGTGCTTAGGGGCTTTCATTTTGTAGGCTTGATTGTGTGGCTAAGATGTGTGATTGAGATGTGTCATTGAGATGTGTCATTGAGATGTGTTATTGAGATGTGTCATTGAGATGTGTCATTGAGATGTGTCATTGAGATGTGTGATTATGATAAGGGTGTTAAAGGAGTGAGTGAAGTGTGTGAGCGTAAGTTTAACAACTAGGCAAGAAAACAAAGGATAGTGATAAATGAAGATGTGCAGTGACAAAGCATAGGTGTGCATGCGAGAATGTGCTACGGTAGAAAGCCTGTTCCAAGGTTTTCCTGTCGCCGATTGAGAGTTGGGCGAATCTCATTGATTGCCACAGCGTCCTTTATGTGTAGGCGTAAGTCATCGTATTGTTGGGCGAGGATTCTGAAACTGGTCATAGGCTTCTTTCCAGGGTGGGCTTCCTTGTTATGTGTCCAACAAGCTGAGGATGGTGTTCGGCTCTTTGCAGCAGCCAAATGCTCCCACATTCGGTCATGTAATCGCCTTGTTGTTATTCCGATGTACTCCTCTTGGCATTATCCGCATTTACCCACATACACAACGAATGATCGGTGGCAAATGTTTGGCTCAGGGCATCCTTTGCTGGAGCACGGTGTCTTCTCACGGACAGTCTCAGAGCTGTCAACTCTCTGATGATTTGTCCTCGTGTGTTAGCCAAGCGGACATCGTACTTGCTAAACAAGCATTTAATGTTGTAGTTGAGCTGGTCCGAGATAAATGGGGCCCTGAATGTGAAATGCCTCTCTGGGGGCGTGTATTTCCTCTGTTTCTTTTTAGGCTTGCATATGTTGCTTGCTCGCCGGCTAAGCCAATGGGATGGATATCCATTCCTGCGAAGCTTCAATTTGGTCTCGTCAACGGCCTTAAGTCTGCTCTCCTCCGTTGAAGAGCGGATGGCTCGATGTAGCTCATTTGCCACCATAACCTTCTTTGAGGTGGTTGGTCAGTGGGATTGAAAGTGTATGGTGATGCCCTTGTTGGTTGTTTTGGTGTAGAGCTGTTGCTCAATGCTGCCATCTTTATTTATCCTGATTTTATGTCCAAGGTTGGTAGGATAGCCTCATCATCAGGCATTTCCAACTCAGACAATCACACATCTTAGTCACACATTCAAGCCTACAAAATGAAATCCCCTAAGCACTTCATCCCATTCCCACCAGCTTGTCCTACTGACGACTAGATCCTCTTGTCTAGACTGATGATGATGCCGTGCACCAAAACGTCTCTTTCCTGACGAAACTTTTCCTCGCTCTACGGGTCAGTTACAGTGGAACCAGTCCTAAATGTGAAAAACTTTGTTTGATTTTTAAAAATTGACGATATGGCGGATTGCCTCCAAA